>JAODAL010020009.1:0-70525 GCA_025379985.1 Phyllomedusa bahiana
GTAGCTTAAACATGCTACAGCCTATCAGGGGAGTTTACACGGGTCTTAACTATAGGGGGCCAGTGGGGCACCTATCATGAAGATTGAACAGGTCTGTAGCTTGGACCTGCTGGAGCCTATCTGAGAGATCAACAGGTCTGTAGCTATATTGACCTGGGGAGTGTGCCCCCCAAAAAAGGGATTTTAAGATGGGGTAGGACATTAATGGATTATTGCAAAGTGGCTTGTTTTTGAAAGGTTTTTAAAACAAAAAAAAGCAGCGTCCCTGTGTGAGAGACCCATTAAGATGGCTGCCCACTGGAATGTTATGAGTTTGCTTTCAATAATTTTTTTCCTTAAGGGGGGGGTTCAAAATACAATTGTTACCCTGAGGTATCTGTCGGGATTTGTGAAAAAAGTCCCCCGGCAGATACTGCGAAAAAACATAGGGAATAAAGAGCAGATGTACCCCTGTGTGGGATACTTCTGCTTTTTTTCTCAGTGAACACTTATTTTACAGGCCTTTTAATGCTTGTTATTATCCCCAATGGGTTTGTATGGTATTTGTAGTACCTTTTTTTCATGGAACCCAAAAGGATACCTTGAACCCAAATGTAATATGTACTGGACCCCCCCCAAAGTGCTTGTGGTGTTTGGGGGGCCCAGTACACAGCTCTGCCCGGGGGCCCATGATGGTGTTAAGACGGCCTTGTCCATTTATCATATCCACTGTAAGGGGATTTTCACATGGGGTATTTTTAAGCACGGAATTTCAATGCAGAAACAACATGGACTGCTGAGGCGGATTTCTCTGCCTCTTCAGTTAAGTATTGATGGCATGTTTAACGCCTCAAAGAATTGACATGTCAATTCTTTGCGGGCGGGGTAGTACCCCCAAAATCTCAAGTAATTGCATTGTCTGATTTTAAGGGCAGTCAAGGGAAGTGTTTAAGACTTTTTGAACACTTTTTAGTGGAAGTGGGTGCAAAAACCCCACAAAATAATAAAAACATGGAGATCCTAAGAGCTTCTGGAACATACATTATGGGCGACATGGATGAACGGGGCTGCGCCAGAATTCTGGCCTCATAAAGTGTAGTAACGTTCTTGATGTATAAAAAGGGTACCCAAAAACTTTATAGGATCCCTCTGTAGTCCCAAAGACACTTTTTAGTGAGCCACAGTGTTGGGGAATTCTGGGGGTGTCACACCACATTAGTAGAATAGACACATTTATGATTCTTTGACGCTAAAACTTTGGTGCAGAACAGTTAGACCAGCCAGACCAGGGTAAAGGTGATCTGCCTGAGCCTGAGATAAAGTATTGGCACTAAAATGCTCCTGTATGTAGGGACCGCAGAAGAACGGGGGCATACATTTGGGCGCAGTCTATACTACCGGTTTCCCCCCGATGTAAGACGCGTCTTACATTCTTTTTACCCCCAAAAGTCCCAGTATGTCCTTTCTTTCGGGTAGTCTTTATGGGCAGGTATTGGGGCCCGGTTACTATAGGGTCGGCTGCAGGCAGGTATAGGGCCAGTGTAGGCAGGGATAGGGCCGTGAGGCAGGTATAGGGCCAGTTACAGGTATGGGCCCCTGTAGAAAAGGTTTTTAGGGCCAGTGTAGAAGGTATAGGGCCAGCTGTAGGCGGTATAGGGGGAGCTGTAGGCAGGGATAGGGCCCCGTAGGAGGTATAGGGCCATTAGGCAGAAAAAACTTACCTGGCTCCCCCCCTGCCCGGGGGCCCGCGCCGCGCGCCTCCCGTGCTCCAGCTCCCCCCCGGCCGCCCCCTCGTGCTCCGCCCCCCGCGCCGCGCCGGGCCCCCTCGCTGCTCCGGCTCCCGGCCGCGCCGCCTCCCCCGTGCTCCCTCTCCCGCACCGCCTCCTCGCTGCTGGCCCCCCCGCGCTAACCCCCCGGAAGGAGTGACGTCATCAGGCCGCGCTACGTCTTACTTTCCCCGGGACGTCTTACATTGGGACCCCCCCAAGACACCGGTACTCTTTTATCGGGAAACGGTATTTAAAGCTTTTAGAACTGGGCTACGTGCCAGAATTCATCATGTGACCTTATGCATCCTAGACCTACATTACCAAAATAAGCTAAAAAATTTTGATGGGCCTCCCTTTTGGGCATTACCTACCAAGGTTTGCTTGATGTATACTCAGGGGGGCTGTGCTAATTCATAGGAACAGTAGGTGCAGTAAAAAACAAATACCATTCAGTATACATTTTTTTTAAAGGAACCTTTTTTGACGATGCGTTTAGTTCAAACACATAGGAAATCAAAGGGGCAATGCACCAGACCTGTGGGTGCAATTTTTGAAAGAGTAGGTGCAAAGTGACTTTTGTATGTTAAAAAAAATAAAAAAAAATCCTTTTAAAAGTATACTAGTTAGAAAAATTTCATGTACTTGATGGTATGTTGGTGGGCTTGGTTCTGCTAACACCCATGTAGTTTGTGGAGATTAACAATAACATTAATTTCTCATGAATATTTTCAGGAGTCAGTGAGACAAATTGTCATGATCCCACATTGGATGACACCTCTAACAGACCTGGTTTTCAAGGTAAATGCCCTTTTTATTGCTGTACACTTACAAAATTAGGAGCATACATGCTTCCTTCTACACCTGAGATGTCCTGACTCCATGATTACTAGTGCTGTAGATTTTTCAAGATTTAAAATAAAGGGGGGGTTTTGTCCTCCTCCTCCTACAATCTCAAATCACCAGCTCCTGGGGCCCCACTAAAAAAAAAAAAATTATACTCACATTTAAACCCCTGGTTTCCAGTCCACATCCCCCCCGGTCTTCTGTTTTCATTCTGTCACTTCTGAATGGGGATGTCACTGCCGCAGCCACTGATTGCCTGCATTGGTCACGTCCCTCTACTTGTATCACTATTCGGAGCTTACGAACGGTTACATAAATTAGTGGCACGTGACCGCTACAGCCAATCCCAGTCCATAAAGTACAAATTCTGGAGCATCTTTTTCTTGAACTTTGCGTTGTGCTGTTTGATCTCCTATACACACATGGACAAAATTGTTGCGACTCTCCTGTTAACTCCTTCCTATTAGGGCCCAAGTTTTTTTCCTCCCCCCTTTTTCCCAAAACCATAACTTTTATTTTTCTACCTATATAACAATAAGGGCTTTATTTTGCAAGACAAGATGTAGTTTCTAATCGTATCACTGACCATACTATAGAATATAATGGGAAACTGCAGAAAAATCCTAAGTGGGGTGAAGTGCGAAAAAAACATGCTTTCAACGTGTTTGTGGTTTTTTTTTTTACATTCTCTATTCTTGAAATCTGCGCCGCAGCCATTTTCTGCCGCCAATAACTTTCTTGTACCCTCACCTACGGACTTGAGTGATCCTGTATTTATTGCAGGCTGAAGTGTACTTTTTATTGGTCCCATTTTGGGATAGATGCAACTGTTTGATCACTTTTATTCCAATTTTAGGTGACATGAAATGACCAAAAACCATAATTTTGGTGTTTGGTTTTTTTCTTCTACGGTGTTAAGCGGATAAATTATGTTATATTTTAATAGATCAAACTTTTATGGATGCAGTGTTACCAATTATGTGTAACTTTTTTTTTTAAATGTATTACTAATAGGGGTGCAATCGTTAGTACACCCTTCTGCATTGTATAAACATAAGAGTGTATAAAAATGGCGGTTTGGCAGGAAGTGATGAAACGGCAGACATGACAGTGATGGAAGCCTTCTCAAGCCTTCTAGCCACCATGGTAACTGATTGGCACCTCACAATCTCACCCTGTGGGTGCTGACTGGAGTGAGAAATAGTGCGCGGCCCTGTTTCTCATTCATTTAGACGCTGTAGTCATCCCAGTGTCTAATAGGTTAAACAGCAGGGTACAAGCCGGCTCCATTCCCAACTGTTACCGCCTGTTGTCAGCTGCAATTAGTAACTGACACCAGCCTCCGATGTAGAAGGATTATTGAATAATCCCGCTACACAAAACCGTACTGGTACCAGGATGTACTCTTACACCATGTGTCAGTAAGGAGCTACTGAATTGTGGTCAACCTGAAAAATAAAAAACTAATAAAACATGGACAAAAATGATGATCCCTAAAAAAGATTGAAAATAATCACTCAGTCTGCCTTTTTACAGGCTGAAAAGTAGTCACTGTGCTGTTTGGTTTCATTGTGTGTACTACACTGAACATGGACCAAAGGAGGCTAAGTGGAGAGTTGTCTCCGGACATTAGAAAGAAAATTTTAGACAAACAAACATGTTAAAAGTAAAGGCTATAAGATCATCTCCAAGCTGCTTGATGTTCCTGTTAGAGTATGTTCACACAACGTATTTTACCATGTATTTCAGCACTTACCTTTTAAACAATGTACAAGTACAGCATTGATAAGAGTCGTCGTGCAGGCGACAATAATTTTACTCCTGTATTTTTCGGTGCGTACTATACAAAAGGCGTTTGTGCCACGCAAAAGCGAGCGCCATAAAGACTCAGCCTGAACTTACCCTTACTTAAGTTGCACTTGCTATTCAGAAACTAAAGGTCAATGGGGCTCTAGCCGACCGCCTTGAATTTGACTGCAAAAGAAAAATTTATGACAAACTGAAGAGACAGATAACATGAATGGTAACCAAAGAGCCCAAAACAACCTCCAAAGAGATTAAAGGTGAAATCAAAGGTAAAGGTATATCAGTGCCAGACTGCACCATCCATCGCTGGCTTTGCCAAAGTGGACTTAATGGAAGATGACCGAGGAGGAAATCACTGTTGAAAGCAAATCATTAAGAAGCGGCATTGGATTTTCCCAAAATGCATATTTACAAGTCACAAAGCTTTTTGAAGAGTATGCTTATGCCAATGAGGCATGTGAAACATGGAGGAAGCTTGGTTATGTTTCAGGGCTGCTTTGCTGCATCTGGCACAGATTGTCTTAAATTTGTACAGGGTACAATGAAATTTCAAGACTATCAAGGCATTCTGGAGTGAAATGTGTTGACCAGTGTACGATAGCTTGGTCTCAATCACAGGTCTTGGGTCCTTCAACAGGATAATGACCCACTAAACAAAGGTAGAAACACTCGAGAATGGCTAAAAGCAGAGCACTGGATTATTCTGAAGTGGCCTTCTATGAGCCCTGATCTAAATCCTATTGAAAATCTGTAGAAGTTGCTGAAACATGCAGTCTGGAGAAGGCACCCTTCAAACGTGAAGCAGCCAGAGCAGTTTGCTCACAAGGAGTGGCCCAAAATACCTGTGAACAGGTACAAAGGTTTCACAGAAATTGTCTGTTTGCAGTGATTGCCTCAAAAGGTTGTGCAAAAAGCTATTACCGTATATACTCGAGTATAAGCCGACCCGAGGAATAAGCCGAGGTACCTACTTTTGCCACAAACGGGAAAGCTTATTGACTCGAGTATAAGCCTAGAGTGGAAAATGCAGCGGCTACTGGTAAATATCAAAAATAAAATTACATAGGCAGTTTAATGTCCTCCATAGGCAGGTATAGGCAGTTTAATGTCCCCCACAGGCAGTTATAGGCAGGTATATGTCCTCCACAGGCAGTTATAGTCAGGTATATGTCCCCCATAGGCAGGTTATAGGCAGGTTTATGTCCCCTATAGGCAGTATAGCAGGTTTTTTATGCGTTATCCTAATAGGCAGGTTATAGGCAGGTATATGTTCTAATAGGCTGGGTATAGGCGGTTAATAGGCAGGTATAGTCAGGTAATAGGCAGGTATAGGCAGGTATAGTCAGGTAATAGGCAGGTAAAACATAAACAAAAAACCACTTACCTGAGTCCCTCGCCGCTCCGCCACCTCGCTGTCCGGCCTCCCACTCGCTCTGTCTTCTCGGCACAGGCGGGTGATGTCATCAGGCCGCGTACGCAGCGTGATAACACACACTGCCTGTGCCAGAAACTCCGGGCGGCCGCGAGTCTGCTTGCGGCCGTCCGGAGTCCACTGCGGCGCAGGGAGCGCTCGCTTTCTGCTCCGCAGTGGTATCTTCCCCTCTATGCGCTCCGGAGGAGTCCCATATAGGGGAAGAGATCGCCGACAGTGACAGGCCACAGTAGTGCCCGTCGCTGTCAGCTGTACTCGGCATTCTGCTATATGCGCTCCCTGAGGAGTCGCATGTAGCAAAAGTGTCCCTGCCTGTGCTCGGGCCATCGCAGCACCCGAGCGCCGACAGTGACTCAAGTATAAGCCGAGGTAGAGTTTTTCAGCTCATTTTTTGGGGCTGAAAAACTCGGCTTATACTCGAGTATATACGGTAAGTTATTTTTGTCCAGGTCAGTTCCAGTTGAACCTCAATTCAAAAGCAATGTCTGATTTTCATTATTTGATTTTCAGTCAATATAAATGTATTATCGCTTTTGTTAGTTTCAAGTTATTTCAGTGACCATTGTCGGTTTTTCTTTCTTTAGCGGAAGGGGTACCACAATTTTGTATGAATTGGTGTTACTAGTTGGGACTGAGTTTCAACAGCCCAAACAGTGCTAAACTATATAGGGACTAACAGAGGAATGGCATACTGCAGGTGCTCCAGCGCTGTTATTTCACAGGGACTGCAAGTATTTTTCTAAACATATACAGTATGTCAGGAGGGCTGAGAGTTCATCTTTAAGAGATGAAAGAAGGAATGCATATTGTTATGTTACAACTGAGAAAAAAGTTTATATAAATTTGTGGACATCCATATAACATTTTAAGATCTCTATTTTTTGTGGGCTCATAAATATTACAATTTAAAACCACCACTAGAGTTTAATAAATTATTTAAAAAGTAAGGTTACATGTGGCTTGCCAACTAAGATTTTTCCTCCATGCAATTAAAATCAGAATCTTAGGGCAACATGTATGATCGGGCTTTACGCCTGTTTTTTGGCGTATTCTGCACCTCCCAGCCCGAATCCCGCTGTCGGACACGGGGATGCAGTGTTAGGCGCAGTGTTCGCCACTTTCAGCTGCGCCCCGCATGAAGGGGCGGGCAGTGGGCGCGGGGTGGTGCGGGTAGGCGTCGGGCGGGACGCGGCGCGCTCGTTATACTCCGAGGCATGTCGATCGCGAGTCGGCAAAGCGAGGCGCAGTGCAGCGCTCGGCAGCTCTGACAGGCAGACCTGGTTTATTTTGGTCTAAATGCTCCGACAGAGGCGAAGTGACGCAGGATCGGAACATACGAGGAAGCAGATAGAAGATTGCTACACAAATCTCGGCGCTCCGCTCCATGCAGCAGGAGTATGATTCCGAAAAAAATCGCTTTTATAAAGGCGGAAAACAGTGTCAGAAAAGAGCTGAACGTAAAAAATAAACATAATTAAAAAAATTGCTTTCCAATACTCTAGAACGGCGCAATATCAAGAATTATGATATTGTAAATTGCCGGGAAATACAGTAATTCAAATTCTGAAACCTATTCTCATTGGTCGGCATAAACCGGCCAATCAGAATAGGAGCGACAGTGAACCATTATAAACCTATGGGGAAGGATTGACCAATCAGAATCCAGGCGGGACAGTTCAAAATACAGTAAAAATGGTGAAAAAAGCTGATTGGCTGAGCTAGCGGGGCTTGGCTAGCTCGGCCAATCAGAATAGGAGCGACAAAGACCCATTTATATCCTATGGAGAAGTTTAGACCAATCAGAATCACGGCGGGACAGTTCAAAATACAGTAAAAATGCTGAAAAGAGCTGATTGGTTAAGCTTGCGGGGACTTGGCTAGCTCAGCCAATCAGAATAGGAGCGACAGAGACCATTAAAACTATGAACTATTGACAATCAGAATAGGACGAAGTCATTATATCTATGGAGAAGTTTGGACCAATCAAAATCAAAGGCGGGACAGTTCAAAAACAGTAAAAGAAGAAAAAGCTGATTGGCTGAGCTAGCGGGGGCTTGGCTATCCCAGCCAATCAGACCGCAAGCTACTTCTCCATTTATAGTCTATGGAGATTTGGGCTCTCTGAATTCTGGGCTCTCAGGGCCGTGGGTCATGAATTATTAATAAAAAATTATTTTTATTAAGTGTTAAAACATTATCAGATAAAGAGCAGAACCCTTCTTTACAAATAAAGCAGTTAAAATCCCGAACAACGCGTTTGTCGCCGAGACCGGCGCTACATAGGGAATTGCAATAGAGAGAATTGCCGGGAAATACAGTAATTCAAATTGTTTAAGCTATTCTCATTGGTCGGCATAAACCAGCCAATCAGAATAGGAGCGACAATATCCCCTGATACCCTATGGAGGAGAATTGACCAATCAGAATAGGAGCGACAATGTCCCATTATATCCTATGGAGAAAAATTGACCAATCATATTCAAAGGCGGGACAGTTCAAAATACAGTAAAAATGCAGAAACAAGCTGATTGGTTGAAGCGGCGGGGGCTCGTCCAGCTTAGCCAATCAGAGCGCGAGCTACTTTCTCATAGAGTTCTATGGGGAAAAGAAATTCTGAGCGCGCTCTGTGATTGGCTAAGTTAAAAGAGGCGCCGTTATTTGGACCAATGGGAGAGTGAGCGACGCTCCTATGGGTTTTCTAATGCAATCTGAAATAAAACTGTACATGGCCAAAATCAAATTATAACATTACAGAAGTTGTACCGATGTGTATATAAAACGAATGATAATATTAACGAAAATAAATATTAAATCAATAAAATCATGTTTATTTCTTTATTTTCGTTGCACCCATACTTGGCTAACGAAAACAAAGAAATAAAAATGATTTTATTGATTTAATTTTTTTTTTTCGTTACCCCCATATTATAATTCTTTTTATATACACAACGGTACAACTTCTGTAGTGTTATTAATTTGATTTCGGCCATTTACAGTTTTATTTCAGATTGCATTAGAAAACCCATAGGAGCGTCGCTCGCTCTCCCATTGGTCCAAATAACGGCGCTCTTTTTAACTTAGCAGTCCACAGAGCGCGCTCAGAATTTCTTTTCCCCATAGAACTTATGAGAAAGTAGCTCGCGCTCTGATTGGCTAAGCTGGACAAGCCCCCGCCGCTTCAACCAATCAGCTCGTTCCTGCGTTTTTACTGTATTTTGAACTGTCCCGCCTTTGAATATGATGGTCAATTTTTCTCCATAGGATATAAGGGGACATTGCGTCATTTGATGGCATTCTCTCATAGTTATGGCATTGTCGCTCCTATTCTGATTGGCTGGTTTATGCCGACCAATGAGAATAGCTTAAACAATTTAAATGACTGTATTTCCCGGCAATTCTCTCTATTGCAATTCCCTATGTAGCACCGGTCTCAGCGACAAACGCGTTGTTCGGGATTTTAACTGCTTTATTTGTAAAGAAGGGTTCGGCTCTTTATCTGATAATGTTTTACATTTAATAAAAATAATTTTTTTATTAATACTTCATGCCGCACGGCGCTGAGCGCCGAGATTTCAGAGCGCCCATCTCTCCATAGACTATAATGGGAGAAGTAGCTCGCGCTCTGATTGGCTGGGATAGCCAAGACCCCGCTAGCTCAGCCAATCAGCTCTTTTCTGTCTTTTTACTGTATTTTGAATTATCCCGCCGTGGATTCTGATTGGTCTAAACTTCTCCATAGACTAGAATGGGTCTTTGTCGCTCCTATTCTGATTGGCTGAGCGAGCCGAGCCCCCGCTAGCTCAGCCAATCACCTCTTTTCAGCATTTTTACAGGATTTTGAACTATCCCGCCGTGGATTCTGATTGGTCTAAACTTCCCCATAGGTTTTAATGGTTCACTGTCGCTCCTATTCTGATTGGCCGGTTTATGCCGACCAATCAGAATAGATTTCTGAATTTGAATTACTGTATTTCCCGGCAATTTCCAATATCCGAATTCTTGAATTAGGATATTGTAAAGTGATTTTGTTTTATGTATTTTTTATTTTTTAGGTTTCAGCTCTTTTCCTGAGAATGTTGAACGCCTTTATAAAGGCGATTTTTGATTCATACTCCGCACCGACATGTGGAATTATTTCTCGCTGTTCCAGCCTGTCTCGCATCGGAACTGTTTTTCGGCGCACTGCGCCCATGTCCCCGCACTGTGCCCCACACACACTGGCGAGGCGCAGGGAACTTTTCCCCGCATGTACGAGCGCACCGCCTCGGACGGCGAATCTTAGGCGCAGCGCCGCACTGCGCCTCGGTCCCCGCACTGCGCCCCACACACTGGCCAGGCGCGGCGGACTTTTTCCCGCATGTATGACTGCACTACCTCCGGCGCCGAATCATAGGCGCAGCTCCGCACTGCGCCTAAGTCCCGCACTGCGCCTAACACACTGGCAAGGCGCGGCGGACTTTACATGCTATGTATGAGCGCGCTCCGGCCCCGACATAAATCAGGCGCAGATTCCGCCGGAAAACTAGCGGAAAGGTGCGCTTCGACCCGGCGAGATTCATACATGTGGCTGTTAATCTTAATAATAGTACCTTTAATCCTAACCTTTAAGGCAAGGTTCACACAGCTTAACTGCGGGACATAATTACGCCCCGCAATTACGCCGTGTGGGCGGGAGCGGGGGAGTGAGCGGGGGGCCGGCACTTCGCCGGCCCATTGACTTGAATTACCAGCGCCGTGTATAAGCCGCTGGTAAATCACAAGTAAATTATATCACCGCCCGGCAGATTCGCCGCGCAGGGAGAGGAGACGTAATCCATAGTTCTCTATTACCTATGGATTACCGTAATGACTGGGCCGTTTTCAGCCCATAATTTGCGCACTTCGGCGCATAATTACGGACCGAAATACGGCCCATTTTAAGCCGTGTGAACATGGCCTAATGTAATCTAAAAATGACCACTATCTAGAGCAGATACTGTTACTTACTAACATTGGAGTACAGTTCAGTGAAGCAGTTATATATTTGGTTATTGAATTAAATACCAATATTTTAATGTTTTATTCTGAATTTTTTTAAGCTAAATTTAACAGTTGTTTATCTGCTTTTACATTTGGATAATTGTCTCTGATGTTGTACAACACACAATTTCTGCAAAGATAAAAAATTGTCTAAACTTTAAATATGATGTATTTTTACTTATAGAAAATTATGATGCCAGGCTTTCCAGGATAGATATTGCCAATACTCTGCGTGAGCAAGTACAAGACCTTTTTAATAAAAAATATGGTAAGTACTGTAAGTTCTGGTGTATGTATTACTTCACTATACTGTGTACTTGTATACTAACAGATTAGGGTTAATACTTTGGAAGTCTTCCTGTTAGAAAGGATATATGGGATTTTTTTCATTGCAGATCATAGATTGCATCCATAGATCTAACATGCTTTTGTTTAGGACCTTTTAGGTGTTGACCAAAATGAACAATTAATAGGGCTAGAGAGGACTGTATCTGTTATCACTGCCTAGATGTGCATAAACTGTACAAACTCTCACAAACTTTGCAAATTAAACAATCTGAAGGTACTTTTTCTGTCAGCAAACTTACTATCATATTTATTTTTAAAAAACAAAATAATTAAAATAATATTTCTTGTAAAAAAAAAAAAAAAAACTTAATTTCAGATGTATACAGTAAAAACTTGTATGACTTGTTCCAGGTGAAGCCCTTGGAATCAAGTATCCAGTTCAAGTACCTTATAAACGCATCAAGAGTAACCCTGGCTCTGTCATCATAGAAGGCTTGCCTCCAGGGATACCTTTTCGAAAGCCCTGTACCTTTGGATCACAGAATCTGGAAAGGATATTGGCAGTGGCAGATAAAATCAGGTTTACAGTAACAAGGTGTGTGTCTGAATGTATAGGTAAAACTTTACTTTCTAATTAATACTACTATTATTGGTGAGCATGTTGAAAATTGGACCCTCATCTGATAGCCTACTCTTAGGATAGGCTATTTATTTGAAGAACCAGAAAACCTGTTTAATGGGGCACAAATGTGAATCTTTATGTTCATATTTAGATTTTCTAATTTATACATTTTGTTATCCCTTATATTTGTTTAGTTATAAAGTAAACACCAATAATACAGTACTAAAAACATGTACTGTAGACTAATGTGATTTGTTTATGTTGTAGGCCATTTCAAGGACTCATTCCGAGACCTGGTAAGATGCTAATTTTTGTTTCATAGTCTGGATAATATAATTTTATATACTAAATTCCTCTCATATATTATGACAATTCACTATTCTGGAAGCTTTTAATATGAACAGTCTATGTGGAAATAACAAGTAGCAATGTACCATTTAAATGTACCATTTAATTACTCAAGTTTGTATGATTCCTACAGATGATGAAGATGCCAATAGACTGGGAGAAAAAGTAATTCTTCGGGAACAAGTAAAGGAGCTTTTTAATGAAAAATATGGTTAGTCTTTGATATTACTATGTCGTGACTTATCTTTTTTACTACTAGTTTTATGTAATATAACGTATGTACTATATCTTGTTTTGACATTTATATTGGCTTTGACAGAGATGACCTTTGCGTTTTGCAGGTGAGGCCCTAGGGATGGGTCGTCCAGTTCTTGTACCTTACAAGTTAATCAGGGATAATCCTGATTCTATAGAAGTCACTGGTCTGCCAAATGACATACCTTTCAGGAACCCAAATACTTATGACATAACACGGTTGGAAAAAATAATAAAAGCCCGGGAAAACATTCATATGGTGATAATAAACCAATTGCAGTAAGTACCTTGTACTGACCTAATTTTTTAGTTTGTTGTATTAAATCTAGTCTGATACACTTTCAGTCAACAGTCTCAGCTATGTATCATTTACAATTCAAACTAAACGAGTCGATAACTTGCATATCTAGTCCAATCACAGTGAATATTTTTCACTGTATAGGAGAGAAATAAAGACAAATTTCAGAATACAGCTTCCTGGACAGTCTTCTACGCCTTGAAAATAGATTCCAGTATTTTACACATGCTAGGAATGTAAGACACATATGTAATCACTTATAAACTCAACTGTGATGTTTTTCATGTTAAAGATGTTATAAAACATTTTTTTCTTATGAAATATGTCCCTAATTACCCAAGGTAATTATGGGATCAAGACTAGAGCAAGCTTTTTATAAATCGGCTTGCCAATTATAAACATCTGTTTACAATGTGCAAAGTTATTGTCATACATTTCACCTTCAAATACTAATCTCTACCAGTCCGACATTTTTGGTAAGCTTTTGTAACTTTAGAAAATGGATACATAGACATTAGAAGACAGAATCCTAGATATGAGATAGATATTTAGATAGACAGATGGATAGATATATAGAAAGATATGTATACATAGATATAGATAAATAGAGATATTTAAAGGGAACCTGTCACATAGATTATGCCCCCCTTGCTGAGGACAGCACAAGCTAGTGTCAGACATGCTGTTTCCAGCGCTGTGTCCCTTGTTCTGTAAGATGCTGTAGTTTTAGAACATTTAATGCTCAAATCTTATTCATGAGCAGGTGTTGGCCCCACCCACCTATGGCTAGCTCCGCCCACCTGGCAGTTATTCACATGTTTCTACCTATTCAAAGTAATAGGGTTATCAGTTGAGATTTGGAAACAGCAGGTCTGTCACTAGTTTGTGCTGCCCTAAGCAAGGGGGACATAACCTATGTGACAGGTTCTCTTTAAATAGATAGAATCATAGATATGAGATGGATAGATAGAAATGGGATAGACAGAATTATAGATACGAGAGATATTTAGATAGCTAGAAGTATAGATCAATAGATATGAGATAGGATCATAGAAATAAAGTTAGATAAATAGTTATTTAGTTAGATAATATAATACATACGATATAGATCAGATAGATAGATAGATAGATAGATAGATAGGGGATAAACAGAATCATAGATATGAGATATTTAGATAGTATAGATAGATAGACTGATAAACAGATAAATAGGTAGAATCATAGATATTAGATATCTAGATTTATAGAATCATAGATATGAGAGACAGAATCATAGAAATAGAAATAAATATTTATATAGAATAAAAGATGAGATAGATAGATATGGGATAGACAGAATCATAGATATGAGATATATATTTAGATATACATACATATAAATAGATAGATAAATATGAAATAGAATCATAGATATGACATAGTTAAATAGATATTTAGATAGATGTACAGACAGAAAGATAGATCTTTTTTTGGTGAACTAATGTAAAAGTCATATTTTATATTTATTTACAGGCCGTTTTCAGAGATATGTATTGAGCCACCATCACAATTACGTAAGTATAATCTAATGGTCTAGGAATATTTACTTGAGGCAATCTTTGATCTCAGTTACTCGATGATACGAAAAATGTAAATGCTGTATTTATTATTACTGAGGTTTTAAATGTTGGGCATATGATGTCAAATAGCTTATCGAGCAGTGAGAGGATAGTTCCACAAGGGATGGTGCAGTATAGTATATAAATAGTATATTGCAAAACTTCCTGAGTCATCACCAGAAATGGGATTTTAATGTGGCTCATATGATATGACGGTTACATTCAGGAAAGTTGCAGTTTACAAACAAAGGAGCATGTCATCTTTTCTTCTCATTGTACAGTTGGAATATCATTTTCAGGGGATACTTGACCTTTGATTTCCATTACCTGTATACAAAACATTAACTGATATTTTTGTGATTATATGGCCATTACTTACTTTTAACACAATTTATGTAGTATCATCGTCCAATATTTTGCTATTTCTTGTTCAGACAAAGATAGCGTTGCTCCCAAGCGAAAAAGGAAGCGAATTTCTGAAGGAAACTCTGTGTCCTCAACATCATCCAACTCTTCATCATCCTCATCATCTTCCTCTTCTAATATAGAACCCATCTCATCAGCACATCCAATGTCACTAGTGGTAAGTGTGCATGATTTTTACTGCATTATCAGTTGAAAAGATAACACAACTTGTTTTCAACACTTTTTACAGTAAAGAGTTAGAACAACAACCCAGACAAAAGTTACCAAAAGCCAGATCTTTGGCATTATGCTTATTTATATGACTGGCTGAACCACAAATATAATATTAGTCAACCTGGTATCTAAGATGCACACATGAGGCACATAGAATGTAATAGCATTTATTGATCAGTCTGCAAAATTTTATGCAACACCTTCAAATAGTCTTGCATAAATCTGGTAGAAAAAAACAGGGGTCTCTTTATGTCATTACTGGCCTATGGTTATTCTGCCAGGTCCTTCACTGCATACAGGGTAATAGAGAAAGATTTCTACTTTAATAAGCTGTTTCCCAGTCAAAGAAAGTGATCTACACTATTTCCAGTTTCCAAGCTTTATTTCACATTGAGCACACTTATTGGCGGGTAGAGAAGTGATCCAAACTGATTCCAAAATTTCATTAGTCTTTTTTTCTGTCATCTACTGATTTCATTCTTCTGATTAATACAGAAAGAGTGCATTCCCACAGAAAAGACAAAATACTGGCTGGATTTTCCGACCGGTATTTTGTAATTTTTTTGGCATGTAGGGAGACGGCTTTTGTCCCAGTTTGTGGATTCAAGCCATCCCCTTTCACACCCAGAAAACCAGGCAACAGAATGAACATGTTCTAAGTTTTAGGCATGTCAGTGATGTCAAAAAATGTACGACAGAAAATCCGTGTAGTGTGGACTGCTGCACGGATTTTCTATTTAAATCAATGTATAAGATTGACAGTCAGTTAACCGTCTGTAAAACCGGCTGAAAATCTTTGCAGTGGGGACAAGCCCAAAAAGTGTCATTCTTGTACATGGTCTATGCCTGGCATTGGACCTGATCTCCATTCAAGTGAAAAGGTCTGAGCTACAATGCCAGACATGTGCATGCATAGATACCTATATATAATAGTACCTTGCTTTTATGTCTATTTCCTTCACTTGACACTGTATTATTGCCTTTATGAGAATAGAGTATCAAGTCTTGCACTCTTTTTTTCGTTACAGCAATGGCCCATGTATATGTTAGACTACGGGGGTGTGAATATGCAGATTCCTGGACAGATGAACTACTAGTCCCCTCAGACAGAAGTTGAATGGAAATATGTAATTATTGTATAAAACTGTATATGACAATATTTAACAATGCCTTTTAGTTTTTCCAATCATTTTTACAGTATGTTTCTGCCATCCAAGACGGCCTTTTTGGAATAAAATGTGTTGCCTTGTTCTGATTTGTGTTTTGTATAAGGTGGTATAAAAATATACTTTAGTATAAAGTCAATGTTCAGGTTTAAAGTTGAATAACAGCCCAAATTTACTATGGCTGTCTAAATGTTAGAGTAAACGTAGACAAAATGTCTAAAAATGCAGCATAAATCTAACAGAGGCTCATGCATTTTTATAACAACTATGTGTAGGCTTACTTCGTATCGCAGAATTTTGTCACAGTGTGTCGCAATGTGAACACACAAGTCCCCTATATGCCAAACCTATTTTCCAATAAGACACAAGACATGTCAGAAAGATTGCAAAAATTTTATAAAATAAATGTGTCTGTGACTTACTGCAACATGCTGAAAAACACAAGGCCATACTTACAGCTCAATGGCTGGACAATAGACTAAACCCAGTAGGAGGTAATATAAGCCCCAGTGCTACTTTGGAGATATATAAAAGGTGCAGATAACTAATGATCAGTAGCTCACACACCCCTCAACCAGGGGAACAACTGAATAATAGAAAACTACATATTGGATAAGTACCAGTTTACACCAGTATGCAGAAAAGCCACACTATCATACAACAGAAGACTACACAAATGCAAAAATACCGATAAGACAACCCCTCACACACCTGCAATGCATGAAGGAGGTGGTTGCTAGTATTATAATTGCATATAGATAAGCGATACAAAGGGTACCACTTATACAGATACTGGTTTACAACCTATGACACTTCTACTATTCAGTTGGGTGTGCTGCCCAGCACATTTCATGTGTCCAACACAAAATACTGACACCCTCTGCTCCCCAGTATTTAGAGCAAAAATTATATATCAGAAAAATATCAAATATAAGGTATTAGTTGATACGGTGGTTACTACTATATTTGCAAGCTCGCAACCCTTTTCAAAGGTCCTCACTTTCTTGCGAGTCAATACACTAACAATTTACTGGAAAAAAAAATCACAAAAATTAGGATATTATTTACTCACATACAAAAGACCATACTTACTCATTGGCTAGACAATAAACTAAACCCAGTAGGAGGCAATATAAGGCCCAATGCTACCTGGGAGAGATATAATGGTGCAGATAACTAATCAGCAGTTCCTCACACACCTATCCACTAGGAGGACAACTGAATAATAAAAAAACTACACTGGATAAGTACCAGTTCACACAACATGCTGCACCAAAAAATGCTTCATTTATTGGTATATTTTATGACACTTTTATGAACAACCACAATAGTAAACGTGGGCCAAGGTGTTTTTGGTAAGATGGAATAGCATGTATTGTATTCTATGACACATTTATATACCGTATGTGAAAGGGCAATTTGCCATGATGAAAACTGCAGCGGTTAGTATACAAAGAGGGGACAAAGTTAATCATCTAGGGCAGGGGGTGCACAGTCTGTGGTCTAGGGGCATTCTGTGTATTCCCCAACTGTCCAGTGACAGACATGCATGTCTGTGTCAAATGATCCTTCACATGTATTTTCTATGTCAGAGAGAAAAGGAGAAGCACAGGAGAATGGACATGTAAGTACTAATGGTGCACTGTGTGGCCATTAAGGGGACTTCCTTATATAGGCAGAATGCGGTCTCCCAACCCCTGTGTGACCCTCCAAAAAGAAATAAATGACATGGAGATGGTCATGATTTAGAACAGTTGGTTTTATTATATAGTTTAGGGGAGTAAACTTCAGCTCTCGCATAAACCTACATGCTTGCTTGGTCTTTTCATTTTGGAGTGAGAATGGAGAATAAGGAGACCCCCCCAATTTTCCTGAAGTGTGTCTCTGTAAGTGGAACTGTCACCTGTCAGATATGTTTGGCTTATACTTTTGACAATATATACATTTGACAAGGGGTACCAAATTTTGCATAAAACACTATCTACATAGTTCTACCAAACCACATTATTTATCCTAGAGCAGAACCACAGCACAACTTTTTCTGTTTACATTGTTAGATTTAACCTTGAAATGTAGCCCGCTGACCACAAAAGGTTTTTCAGCTCTAGTTGAAAAGCTATGGCTTTGTAGAACTCTACATTATGCAAAATTTGGTACCCCTTGTCAAATTATGTTATATTGATTTTAAAAAATAAAAAGTTAAAGGGGCTTTACCACCATAGACTTTGATGACATATCGCTCTGATATACCATCTAAGTATGCTAGGTGCGGGTCCTACCTCTGGGACCCGCAGCTATCTCGGAAGTGGGCCCTCGAAAGTTACAGAGCAGACTAAAGAGCCAGCCGCGCTTGTGCACAACTCTCCATTCTGTTCTATGGAAGTTTTGAGCAAAGCCTAACACACCTCTCAGCTGTATTCAGAATTCCTACAGAAAAGAATAGAAAGCCGTGCGCAAGCGCAACCGGCTCTCCAGTCTGCTCTGTAAGTTTTGGGGGCCTATTCCCGAGATAGATGCGGGTCTCAAAGGTGAGACCCTCACCTATCAGACTTTGATGGCGTGTCCTAGTGATATGCTATCAAAGTTTATGGTGGTAAAACCCCTTTAACAAAACATCTGAGGGTACCTGCAAATTCCAATATACCATTCCTGATAATTTGCTAAATTTATTACAAATAATGAAACATAAATTGAAACTTGACATGTGCACTCACAATGCTTTTTTCAATTACATTTATTTAAATTTTTTTGCAAATCAGATAACTTAATTAACTTGTTAGGCTTAATGAAAGTCAGATGTAAAAAATTATAGAAGATAATTGTGCTTACACTTAACAGCCATGGGCTCCTCTAAGCAACTGACAAAAGATATAAAAACTGCTGAATCGCACAAAACAGAAAAAGTTAAAAAAAATCTAAACCGTTTCTACTTGTTTAAATGTCTAATATTTGATTAGAAAAGTAGAGGTAGAGGAGAAGTATGGATGACAAAAAAAAGGTCTCTGAAGCTTTTTAACGAAGGCCATGTACACACTCACTATTTTATATGTTAGTGGGATCTGTCAGGTGCGTTGGGACCCAGCATAGCTTTGTGACTTCAATCAGGAATGGAAACACACAATGTACTAGTATCTCTGATTGGAACATAACCAGGCATTTAATGAAAAACCCTTGTTTCTTCTGTCGTATGTGGCGGACAAAGAGTAGTTGCCACTAGACCACAGAATAGTGATCAAAGATGTACCCTATGCTAGAAGAAATCTTAGGGAATGTTCACACAACATTTTTTAGATATGTGTTTGGGTATGTTTTTCAGACCCAAAAACGGACCCAAACACGTATCTAACAATGTTCAGTGTGATTTACATTGATTCAATGTAAAACACGGATCGTCGTTCAGACGGGACATGCATCTTTCAGATGCGTTTAACTGATCCGATCAAAGAATTGACATGTCAATTATTGATCCTTTTATGCATCTGCACAGAAAACATATCTAAAACACGTTCCACGCTTTGGGTACGTGTTTGAATATGTTTTTCACTACTTTTTTCAATCCATTTTTTTGGATTGAGAAATGCTGTGTGAACATACCCTTACTGTCATCTGCCTTCATCTGAAGTATATCTCACAACAGTTTAGAAAGGCATTTTGAAATCAAGTACTGTGGTTTGATGAAACAAAAATGTAACTCTTTGGTGACAATCATCAAAAAAAAACAACTTGCCAATTTTGTCCGAACAATGGATAAGACTTCTCGCCCACAGTGCAAGCCTAGAACTTTAAAAGTGATGCCAAAAATCAATTTATATTAACCACTATTTGCCATTTAGTTAAATAAATTGAAAGTTGATCATCCCCTCTCATAGTAACACAGCTGTGTAGGCTCTCCAATGAAGCACTTTAATATTTTGTAAGCAAATTAAATGAATTTCAGCTTGTAAAAAATAATTTTCAATAGGCACAGATGCTGTTTATGCAGCTACCCTGAAATCTCAATTTGTTTGGAAAATGGTTGGTTTGAGAGTGTTCATTCTGTAATTAAATTACTTTTAACTGCCATCTGTGCACAATCAAGATTCTCTTATGTTTAGCAACTTTAAATGATCAATTGTTCAATGGTTCATAAACACGGAAATCCACTTAAGTGGCAAAATCCTAATATAAACTTCTGAATTTCAGTTTTGAAAAATGTATAAAAAACCTTAGACACAGATATTTGTAACAGAGTCTTAGGACGACATGTATGAATCCTGGCGCTGACAGGCCAGTTCTAAATAGCTTTAAGGTAGTATAGAATGCGCCAGAATGTATGAACCTTCTGCAGATCATACATACAGGCGCAGTCTACTTCCAATACGACAAGTCTGGCTCAGGCAGTCCACCTTTACCCTGGTCTGGCTGTTCTAACTGTTCTGCACCTAGATTTGACATCAGAGAATCATAAATGTGTCTACTTCTATGAATGTGGTGTGACACCCCCCCAGAAGGCCCCTAAACTTTGGCGCATTAAAAAGTGTCTTTGCGCATTACAAAGGGACTTATTGCGCCAGAGTTTGGAGTGCACCTGTTCATATATTCTTTTTGGCTCAAAGTACACCAGAAAACTGTCACAGCCCCATTCATACATGTCGCCCTTATGCGGGGTTCAAACGGCTTATTCAAGCCGTAATTGCGGGACGGATTTCGCCCGCAATTACAGCTTGAGTAAGGGGCGGGGGCGCTGCTCGCCGGCCCCATAGACATGCATTATCCACGGCGCGTATCCCACCAGGATAATGAGCATGTCTATGAGAACTGTGGATTACCGTAATGGCTGGTACGGATTCCAGCCGTATTGCAGTGCAGTACGGCGCGCAATACGGCTGAAATCCGTGCCCGAAATAAGCCGTGTGAACGGCCCCTTAGACTTCATATGCACAAAATGCTTGCACCCTATGAGGTTTTATTTCCTAGAACCACCGCTCCTTTGAGAATATGTTGCCACATAGTTGTGTCATACAAAAAGTGCTCACTGCTCCATAATATGGGTGTACATCCAGACATCATACAAGCACTAGCAAGTCCCACACACTAGGCTGCTGAGTGTATAGGGATGCATGCACTACGCTAAAACAAAGATAAAACACAAAAGTAAGATATCACTTGCACTCTTAGATATTAATGATTTATGCCTTAAACATAATAGCAAGGAACCTAACTCATATAGTGTATCAGACAGATAGTATAAATAGAACACTCCAAACATCAATTGCATCTGTTGGTTTTAAATATCAGAAGCCAAGGATTATGTATACCAGGAGTTACAATATTGAACAATAAAATAACCACACCAATATCACTTAAAGGGGTTTTCTCATCACAAGCTTTCGCAGACTTGAGCTGTTTCTGTCTGTTAAAGTTTAAAATCCAGGGGCGGATCTCTCTTCCCAGTAGGCGTGTCTTCCCTCACTGAAGACTGGTGACATCATTATTCTATGTGAGCAGTGGAAGGGGGAGGATGTTACAGCTCTGCAGACCTCCTGCAATGGTCAGTTCTCATGCCTGGAGAGCTGTCACCTCCCTCCACAAGCTCCTTGTAACCAGAACTTCTGCATTGCTGTAAACAGTTATACATACATCCTGAAATGATGAAACAAATGTTATAAATGCACTCTGCTCCTTCCTCTTTTATCAGATAGGAGGTAGAGGGGGATCAGAGTGCATAAGGCTTTATTATATGGGTGGGAGAGTGAATCTAGCAGCTAGAGCCTCAGATCCTTCACACAGAGCCATCACTGGGAGATGAGCATAGAGAGAAGCGCAGACAGCCTTTATTATACAGAGCCATCACAGAAAGCTGGGGCAGCTAGTTTCACTTTCATTTTCCACAGCTCAGAGGGGAGTAAGCACAGAGTGCAGGCAGCCAATCACAGCCCAGGGGCGTGCTCCAACAGGCTGAACTAAATATCAGTCAGCCAATCACAGCAAAGGGGGCATTGACGACCTTAGGCTGCTGATTTAGCTCTAAACACTCACAGATTAGCTCATATCTGCTATACTAAATGATTTAGGTAATGCAAACCATTAGAGATATGATCTTTGTAGCAACGAAACCCCTTTAAGTTCCTGCTACGTGAGGAATAAACAGCAATGTGTAGCTGTTACTTGAGATGAGGAGTATTCATTCTTCGCATACACTAGATGAGCACGGGAGGACTGTAGTAATCAAAGGGTTAAGTGCTGGGGACCCGAAGCTTCTATGATCCCTGATTTACACAGAGACTGCTCTATAAATGGAGCTGTTAACTACAGACGATCTGCACAGTCTGAAGCCAGGAGGCGGTCATTAAGGGGTCAAAGCCTAATCTGCTACTATAATATATATATGTATATCAGTGTGTTGAAAATCTGCAACAGAGGCCTGAATTTTTCTGCAAATTTGCAGCATTTCTGCAGCAAAATCTGCAACAAATGCTTTGAGGATCTGTTATGAATTTGTAGCATATCTACCACAGACATTGACCTCCTAAAGATTAAAAATCTGAATTGGTGCAGATTTTTTCCACAGTGTGTAGATAACATGCCATAACATCTCATCCAAACTGCTGTTACGGCATGTCCCCACGGCACGGGTTTTCGGCCGTTTTTTCAGACGGTTTGCGGTTTTTCAGACCGCCTGAAAAACCGGCCGAAAATGAGCACAATTGTGCTCTAGGGAAAACCCGTGCAGCAGTCCCCACTGCACGGGTTTTCCGCCGGGCGGTTTTGCCGCCGGCGGTCCAGCGGCAAAACATATATTAAGCACCATCTTCCGTCCGGTTTCCCAACGGAAGATGTGCTTCTCAATGGGAGGGAGGGGGCTGTTCTGCGCTCATTGCGGAGAAAAACCATTCCCCCCGCGGCCGTGGGGACGGCCGCAAAACAGGACAAATACCGGCCGGCAAACCGGCCGGTATTTGTCCACTGCAGTGGGGATGCGCCCTTACTGTTATAAGCTGTAGTTTTTTCCCATGTTAATCAGCCACGAAAAATCTGCAGCATTTACATCCTGTGTGAACATACCCTGAGTGAGTGTTCAGTGAGCAGAAGCAAATTTACAATATCTTTTCTGCATACATAACAGAAAGAGGACTACTGTCTCTGTCCTGTACTGTCTCTGTCACCCACTCATCCATACAGATCTTCTCCAGATCTTTCAGGTTTCAGGGCTGTCGCTGGGTTCCATTGAATTTTGGCTTCTTCCAAAGATTTTCCATTGGGTTCAGGTCTGGAGACTGGCTAGGCCACTCCAGCACCTTAAAAATGCTTCTTATGGAGCCACTCCTTAGTTGCCCTGGCTGTGTGTTTCGGGTCATTGTCCTGCTGGAACACCCAGCCATGACCTATCTTCAGTGCTCTAGGTTATTGGCCATCCTCCCTTCAATAAGGTGCAGTCGTTCTGTCCTCTTTGCAGAAAAGCACCCCCAAAGTATAATGTTCCACCCCCATGCTTCACAGTTGAGACAGCGTTCTCGGGGGTGTACTTATCCTTCTTCTCTCTCCAAACATTATACCAAAAAGTTCTATTTTGGTCTCATCTGAGAAGATGACCTTCTCCCATGCCTCCTGTGGATCATCCAGATGATCATTGGCGAACTTCGCACAGGCCTGGACATGTGCTGGTGTGAGCAGACCTTGTGTGCCCTACAATATTTTAATCCATGACAGCATAGTGTGTTACTAATGGTAATCTTTGAGACTGTGGTCCCAGCTCTGTTCAGGTCATTGACCAGGTCTTTCTGTGTAGTTCTGGGCTGATTCCTGACCTTTCTCCGAATCATCCTTACCCCATGAGGCCAGATCTTTCATGGAGCCCCAGACCCAGGAAGATTGACAGAAGTCTTGTATTTCTTCCATTTTGCAATAATTGCAACAACAATTGTTGCCTTCTCACCAAGCCGCTTGCCTATTGTCCTGTAGCCCATCCCAGCCTTGTGCAGGTCTACAACTTTTTTCCTGTTGTCCTTAGACAGCTCTTTGGTTTTGTCCATGGTGGAGAGGTTGGAGTGTGACTGAGTGCGTGGACAGGTGTTTTTATACAGGTAATGAGTAGGAGGGCTGCAAAATAATTATTTAAAAATCATACGATTTTTTTTTTAGATTCTGTCTCTCACAGTTGAAGTGTGCCTACACTTCAAAATTACAGACCTCTCCATTCCTTGCAGGGGGAAAAAATTGCAAATTCACCAGTGTATCAAACACTTATTTTCCCCCCTGTAGCTTCCTTGAATTGGACATCAGGTAAAATGGTATAAATTTTCCTTCCTAATACTATGCGGGCACCTGATATTAATTGTTGTGAGTCTCCCATATAAAGTGTGTCAGCCTTAACTACTGTAGGTTGTCTGGTTAAAATAAAAATGAAATAACATGCTGCTAGTGCCCAATAAAAAAGCCAATACTTGCGTTTGCTCCTCCATTCCAGCGCTAGCTGTCCCTAGACTTCTGTTTAGTTTCTTCTGAATGGGATGTCACTGCTGCAGCCACTGATTGGCTGCAGGGATCATGTGTCACTCCCTTAGAGCACTGATTGGAAGTGAACAACTCAGATCAGTGATGTAAGGGAGCCTGGGGAGAGCCAACACTGGAATGGAGGAGCAGCGGTAGGAGAGTATAATTTTTTTTTTTTTTATTGAGCACTAGCAACATATTATTTAATTTTTATTATTTATTTACTGGACAACTCCTTTAAGCTATCTTTTAAGACATTGATTGAAAGTAACACGTCTGCTCAGTAGAAGACTATGGATTAGTCATCTCTACATGTTTTCTTGACACAGTTACACACGAAATAAACTATGTTAAGGGTTGACCAAAAACATAGATGACGTAACTAAGAGGGTCATAAAAAGGGCAGGAAGATAAAGAATGAACAAAAAAAAAAGAACATTATTACTAATGTAATAAAGAGCTAAGGAGAGGTAAACAAAGTTTCCAGTGCTAAATGGAGATTGACTAAATATGAACATATTGGACTTATGAACATTTTATAGTGGAATGAACATATTTTCCATAGAAACAGGTGTTTAGCTGTCACGGAAACAGGTGGTGGATCTGCAGGGTCACCGTGAGAGATGACTTGAACCACGCCAGGAAGCGGAGTCTAAGGAGCCCCCTGATATTCAACAGAGTCCACCACAAGGCAGGTTGGACTTCGATGCGGGAGATTTCCAGGTCACTACAACTGACATGGCCTGCTGAGTTGTAACGAGGTACAGAGGGAGCAGGTTGAGGTGTAGTTGGGTCAATGGCAGAAAGGTCAGGGCTAGTGACAGGCCGAGAGTAGTTAAAAGTGGATCAGAACCAGAAATCACAGAATTTGAAAATAGCACACACTCTAGGCAAAGTACACCAACAAACTGGCAGGGGAGAGAGGAGGAGGCGTCCTAATAAAGGAGGAGGTGAATCGTGACAGGGTGTCAGAGGCGCGTTCGTCCTTTTAATCTTAAAGGGGTTTTGCCACAATCTCATTTCATACTTCCTGCATCCAGCTCTTCAGCTCTGTGTGCTCAGAAGGGGGCGTGTGTGATTTGTTTGAATTGCATATCATGTGACCCAGCAGGATGGCATCACCAGGCTTTTCCTCTCTGTAGTCAAAGAAAGGTCTGTTCTTGTAAAGCTTTGTGAGTAGCTGAGAGGTAAAGCTTTTGCCTCCAGGCACAAGGGTCCTAGGTTCAAATCCCTGAAGGAACCAAAACTGTGGGTTTTTTTTCTCTTTATCAATGCACAGACCTGACTGAGGTTTCTTTTTTATTTATTTGCACTGTTTGACTAATTACTAAGGAGAACAGAGGACAGGAGCAGAGTGACAGCACCTGGGGTTGAACACTCAGTAGCTGCCTGAGAGGAGAGGTGATGTCTGAGCATGTGCGACCAGTACTGAGGAGCTCTCAGCCCTGGTTGTACCCCCTGGAGATGAGCTGTAAACAATGGGATCACTAAAGGAGCAGCTAAAACAAAAACGGTGCAGAATTTTTAATAATAATAAATGGTGAAAATGTTTGTTATTTCATTTGCAAACTTCCCACGTCAATTTTACTTCGTGGCTAAACCCCTTTAAAGAGCCAAGGCATGCACGGCTTAGGGAATGGGTATGCGCGTATCAGCCAGAAGCAGAGGGCAGAGTTGGGAGAAGTACATGCCGGCCAAAACGGGACGCCACAGCATGGACGTGTCCACTGACTGCGGCACGGACCACAGCACGAACCGTGACTTTAACATTTTTCCTGTGCATGATAGATGGGGAATAAACAGGATATACAGGCAGTTCATGGTGGAATGAACACATATTCCATAGAAACAGGCATGATTGATGGGAAATGAACATGATATATAAGCAGTTTATCGTGGAAAAACATGTATTCCACAGAAACGGGTGCTTAAAACTTTTCCTGTGCATGCTAGTTGGGGAATGAACATGACATATCACAGTTTATAGTGAAATGAACACAACTTCCATAGAAACAGATGAATAACACTTTTCCTGTGCATGATACATGGGGAATAAACAGGATATACAGTATAGGCAGTGTATAGTGAAATGAACACATTCCATAGAAACAGGTCCATAACACTTTTCCTGTGCATGGTAGATGTGAAATTAACAGGATATATAAGCATTTTATAATGGACTGGACACATATTGCATAGAAACAGGTGCTTAAAACTTTTCCTGTGCATGTTAGAAGGGGAATGAACAGGATATATACTGTAGGCAGTATATAGTGAAATTAACACATATTCCATAGAAATAGGTGCCTAAAACTTCGCCTGTGCATGATAGATGGGGAATGAACAGGATATATAATCATTTTGTAGTGAAAAGAACACATATGCCATAGAATATCCAGATTGTGTTGTATTGGCAAAGTAGACCAGCTTTGGCTCTTAGACGAAGCCACAGTTGATTACATTTTAAAAGCTGGTGCCTAGATTCTATCATCCTAGCTGTCAGATTGGTGTTGCGAAGACTGAACACCTCTCACTTGTCTGCTACGCAGAACTCTCTACCTCCACAGTGTTACACCCAATCTATTGTCCCAACTTCACCCTAAAGAGTTGGCATTTTTGTCCACATCATGGCATTCTTGCTACCTTTTATTCGTATTTTATACCAAAGTAGCCTAGTTCCAGTTTTGTTTTAATTCTGTTGATTTGGTTTTCAAAACAAAGAAAGACCATTTAACATGGCAAATGTTTTCCAATACGACTGACCGGGAAAAAAACCCTGTTAGCACAATTAGATTTTGAGCATACATTTTTCTAAGCACAGGTCATGCATCTCCATCAATATCACAAATAACAGCATAGCTGTCATGAAAATATGCTTAGATAAAAGAAGTAATGAGCAAATGATGGAAGATAGAAACCACAATATTCACTCTATTGTCACACCCTCAACTCATCTTTCTGACTGTCTCTGCGCCACCACCTCTAAGTATAGGGACGGTCTTCTTTAGTCTGCCAAGATTTTCAGCCACATCTCCAAGCGGTACCAGGAAGTATAACAGAAAACTTGCATTACCCTTGGCGATTTCATGTTCCATGAAAAAAACACGAATAGGCGCTAGAAAGACATTTTTTGTCTGTGATTCTTTTGTGCGTTCTGTCTTAAGCCTATCCATATTAAGATATCGCCATACTTAATACAGAATATCTAAAGTGGAGGGAGTAGAGGGGGCAAGCCAGTGCTTCAACAAACTAGGTTTGGCTGCCAGGAGATGTGTATGGATGATGAAACCTTTATTCTTTTGAAGTGGGGTAGGTAATGAAAAAGTAAGGAACTGGGAGCCAAAGGGATCAATATATACCACTGACATTTAATTGAAGCAACTAGATCTTTCCAAAAGGTTTTTGAAATCTTGAAAGACCATATTCAATGCTTCAGTTTTGTTACTTTATGGGGACATTTTGGGCATTCAATTTGGTGCAAAGGGATGTGAGGGAATGTTGAAATCATATATAGCATGGTCTAGTGCCAGTTTTATTCATGACCACTTTTCTCAACTGTCTACCATTAAGTACCATTTGAGAGCAAATCTTTTCAGAGAGGTCACTTAAACAATTGGAAAATAGACTAGCATCTCCCGTTCTAAATGTAGTGTCACAAAGGAGTCTCAATTGATTCACTGCTCATATAGCACATTATTCAATTTCTTACAGGTGACAATTAAAGAGGTGTATCATAGTTTTAATTCTTCTGTTCCACCATAACCTATGATTTCCATTGGCCAGACTAGTCAACAACTTTGGGTATCCCCATGAGGTCATGTCATTATTAGGGGCATATGGCAATTTATACAAGTGCCCAATCACGTTTCATGTAGAAATAGTGCCACGCAAAAGCACACTATGACAAAAACATTGGGGTAGGGCTGAGAAGAGTGTATACAATCCAGCTGAAGAGGTTCAAGGGGTTACCCAATTGGATTCCAAATTTACATTAAAACAATAATCTGACTTTCAACCAATCAATACTGTAACAGCCGGGATAGTGTAAGCCACGCCAGGGAGGGGAGTCTAAGTAGGACCCGGTTTTCACCAGAGCACACCGCAAAGCGGGATGGACTTGCTGCGGCGGGAGACCTACCAGGTCGCTACCCCTGACGTGACTTGCCTGCGGTGGCAGCCGAGGTGCACGAGGTACCGAAACGTAATCCGAGAATTGTAGTCTGGGAGAGGCAGGAGGTCAGGGCAGGCAGCGAAGGTTCAGAGTCGAGAAACGTAGACAGGGGTCGGAGAACACGGCAAGGCAACAACTCACAGGAACGCTTTCTCTAGGGCTCAGAAGCAACAAAGATTCAGCAGGGAAGTTACGTGAACCCGACCCATATATAGGGTCAGCGCCCGGCAATTATCCAATTGCCAGCGCACTGGCCCTTTAAATTTACATGCACGAGTACGAGTGGGGCGGCCACGCGCGCTCCAGCCGGCAGAGGGAGAAGACAGAGCAGGAGTGCGGTCGGGTAAGTTAACTGATCGAGTGCGCCCGCATCCCGCCCCGCGGCCAGTGGCGCCACCAGACCCGAGCAGGGACCTGGAGGAGGGAGCACGGGTGGGCCGCGGACCGGGCAGCGTCGCCGCCCGTGACAAATGCTCTGCCAGAGCCAGCTGCAAAGTGTTCATGCGGCTCTCGTTCCAAGCCGTGGGCGCCCCCATGTTCCTGCTGCGCTGGTCAGTGGCGACACCACAAACCTTTGCCGCATTCCTGACCTTCCTGGCTATCCCCGACTACGAGTCTGCCTCACGATTCAGTACCTCGCTGCACCTCGGCTGCCTCTGCAAGCAAGTCGCGTCAGGGGTAGCGACCTGGTACAAGCAAGCAGCAGCAAGCCCAACCTGCCTTGCAGCAGGCTCTTGTGAATACCGAACCTACTTAGATTCCGCGCCCTGGCGTGGCTATACCACCTCTTGCAGTGGTCCAGTGGATACACATCCCAGGCCTACCGTTACACAAAGATTATAGTTCCGTATGTCCTGCATATTAATCTCTCCTCTTGTTTTTGGCAGCATCAATTTCTTGATAGCAATGCACTGTTTCTTTCCTGCCCATATGAAAAAAAAAAAGTACTGATTACAACTTATTGATGTCAGCATGTTTAAGCAGCAATGTTAGAGGCTGTAAGAGATTTGGAGAATTTGGAGAAGCTCATCATTTTGAGTTAATGGCATGTTGCAAGCAGTAAGAGACTAGTAGTAATCTCCGGAACTCAGCTAAAATCTTATCGATCAAGAGAGGATAGTTTAAAGTATACGACGAGGCTGGAGTTCTACCAATCTGAATCCAAAGGTATTCTATTCTAGACTTGGTTAGTGTGACTCTAATTCCCGGTCTTTCTATAATAGGTATCAGATATAAATCCAACAACACTGATTTCATGACATTTACTAAACAGCCCAAACGTATACCAAGTTGCATCAGGAGGTTAAATATTGTGGAGAGGTCTCTCTGTAAGTGTGCTAGAAAAAAAATATACGGTCATTAGTAAAGAGTTCAAGTTCTTGTTTCCCACCAGTATTTCATCAAAATCTGTGAAGATACTCAATAGGTGAAAAAGCAACTTGATCGCATTACTAAATAGCAATGGGGATAATTAATAACCTTTTCTTCTACCCCTACATAGCATAAAGGTCTGGGAAAGATATCCAGTAGTTAATATTCTTGTTTTAGTAGTAGAGTCTCAGGAGGACAAAAAGAAACTAAAATGTTTAACGCATATTATCGAGCACCATATTCAGCCATCCCAAGTCTACACTATCAAAGGTATTTTGAACATTAATTAGCATTTAGCATTGATCGTGAGTAGCACTGAAGATGGGTGTTTTTCATGACACATTTTAAACTCATCTAGTGCTTTGAGGGCTCTTCTCATGTTAGCAGGGCCATCTTAACAGCATTATGGGCCCCTGGGTAGAGCTGTGCACTTGCCCACCAAACAACACAACTACTTATAACCTTATGACACCGCCATATAGAGACCACAGAGTGGTCAGACACCACCACATGACAGTGACTACAACACTGATCCAACACAGAAGATAAATAACCCCTGACATCCAGGGACTCACATGAGACATCTTATCTGAGTCGTTCTTTTTCCCCTTTTTTTCTCCATCCGGCCCAGAACACCCAGAACGCCATGACGACTTCTCCTGGCCACAACGGGTCTGGACTTGCACACAGATGTCCCGCGGCAGGGGCCGAGTTACACCACTGAGCAGGGTAGGTGACTGCCGGAGAAGACCTCTAGTGCTCATGGGGTCCCTGGGCTGAAAATCCACCAGGCGGAAAACCCGTGCGGTGGGGACTGCTGCGCGGGTTTTCCATAGAGGCCCATTTTAAAAATTTTTACTCAGTTTGCATACGGTTTTCAAAACCGAAAACCGCTTGAAAACCCGGGTGCCTTAGGGTGCTTTGACACAGTGCATTTTTTACATGTTTTTTGTGCAGGAAGGCAAAGAAATTAATGCTGTACATTGCCGTGTGAAAGCACCCTTAGGTGAAAGATTGGCAAGAGTAAGGGTGCTTTCACACGGTGTGTTTTTTGTGTAGAAAAGTATAGCAATTAATGCTGTACATCTCCGCACAAAAACGCATCAAAAAACGCACCAAAAATGCACCATGTGAAAGCACCCTAAAACAGAGGTTCCCAACCCGAGTCCTCAAGGCACACCAACAGGTCATGTTTTCTGGCTTTCCTTAGCATTGCACAGGTGAAGTCATTATTGTCAGTGCATTCTGCACAGGTGATATCATTATTGTCAGTGCATTCTGTGGGAGATCCTGAAAACATGACCTGTTGGTGTGCCTTGAGGACTGGAGTTGGGGAACACTGCCCTAAACAATAAAGGAGAATGGTCTGAGGTTATGTAATGAATTCACCTGCCCAGTCTCCTGCTGGCCATCGCAGGAGGGTGCATAGCAGGTAGTTTGCAAATCTGGCTAGACAGCCAATGAGCAGGCTGAGAACAATAACAAATCATTGATCGCTATTTAACCCTTTAACGACCTTGGACGTATGCATATGTCCAGTTCGTTTGGAGGTTAACACACCTGGACATATGCATACGTCCTGGACTCTAAAGCAGAGTGTGCACAATCACATCGGTATATCAGCTGTATATTACAGCTCACATCCCGCAGCATTGGCCCCGACCGGAGATCACGCTAGGAGGAGGTGGGGGGGGGGGCGATTAACCGCTGGATTATCGTGACCGCTAGGTCGCAATAACTAAGAGAGACACAGGGGGAGCGATCTCCTCCTGCGTCTCTGTCAGCAGCAACAGCCGCATGATCGTGCAGTTGCTGTGTTATAACAGACAGCCTGGAAGGTATAGAATGCCTTCCGGGCTGTCTGTGATATCACCATACCCGGCCATGCCCTGTGGGTATGGCCGGGCATCGTGATTGACAGTTGCCATAGAAACCAGTACACAACAATAAGCTGTGTATTGATTTCTATTATAAAAAAAAGTGAAAAAGTAAAAATATGTGAAGTAAAAAAAAAAGGGAAAATAAACACAGAATTGCAATTTTTGTTCATCCTGCAGCATATACAATGGAAGTGATGCCAATTAAAACTTTGGTCCATCCCACAAAAAAAAGCCCTTACACAGCTCTGTATATGGAAAAATAAAAAAGTATGGCTATCAGAAGACAGCGATGCATAAATATTGTTTTACACAATAAAAACACTTTTTTTTATAGCACTTAAACATAAAAAAAACTTTATAAATTGGGTATCACCGTAATCGTATCGACTCATAGAATAAAACTAACTTGTCGCAGTTCCGGCAGGGAGGGACAATACATTTTTTTGGGGAATGGAAAAACAAAAACATCCGAACAATGGGGTACCTAATCCATGAGAATGATAACCGGTTCATGACGTGGCAAGAAATTAAAGAGAGGTATGGGTTGGGGGACAAGCAGAGTTTTCAATATTGGCAATTAATGGCCTTCTGTAGGAAACAAGTTAAAAACCCAGTGGCAGCAGAAACCCCGGGACAGTTTGTTACCCTTATAGGAAAGCCGGACCAAATGGACTCCTTATCTGGTATTTACAAAAAGTTATGCGAAAGGGGTTTTTGCTCAACTAAAGAGCTCTGTTTCAGGGTTTGAGGTAGGGAGTTAGAGGATCCAGAGGCGAGTCAAAAAATAAGAAATGGGCTAGAAAAAGTCAGGAGGGCCATTGTCAACGAAAATTGGAGGGAAATGGTCTTCTGCTTGGCTCACAAGGCAACATATGCATTTGACCTTCCATAAAGGAATGCCCCCGCTGATTTTTTGAGAGAATGCCCAAAATGCAAGTTGCAAAAAGTTGATCTGCTGCATGGGATATGGCATTGCCCAAAACTGAAGAAGTTTTGGGAGAGCACTCGGCAGTCTATCAAGGAGATATGGGGGTGTAGGTGCCAAGTGACCCGATGAGTACTATTTTCCACTACATTCCTGAAGTGGCTTCCAGGAGGGGATAGGAACAGGCGTTAGTGAATCACAAAGGAGTACATATCATGCTTCTAGTGGCAAAGAAATGCATCCTACGACATTGGTTAAAGGAGAGTGTCCCAACTAGGGAGGAAATAGATCTCACGATCAGAAACTTGATGATGATAGACAGAATAGAGGCAGAAACAAACAAAAGCACAAGGACAATTTTTTCAGAAATGGAAGAGTTTCATTGTCAAATCTTTAGCGGACGAGGATATTAAAGAGTTGATGGATCACTTGCGCACTTCTTGCTACTACCTCCTGGAAATAATGGCGGGGTCATTGGGGAGAATGGTAATTGGGGATGACTCTTGATGGGGGGATTTTAAGGCAATTGCTCATTGGATATCTTTGTTATGAGGGCAAGTTACAAGGGTAAAGAAGACACTTATGGGTGATGGGGAGGGACCCCTGCAAGAGGGCCCTCGGGTACATTCGTTGGTAATTTCACATTGATTGTTTTAGTTTGAATGGTTGTTATTATTGAAAAAATGGAGAAGAGTGACGACATTGATATTGTAACATTCTGTACAAGATGAGAATCACAAGCTACATTTGTGAGATGCTGTCTCCGATTTGCTATATTGTGTATGTTCCTCTTCTCAATAAAAATTATTTATAGAAAAAAAAAAACTAACTTGTCACGGATACTGCATGGTGAGCGCTGTTAAAGATAAAAATAAAAAAAACCTACTCAGATTGCAGTATTTTCTTCACCCTGCCTTCCAAAAAATGGATTCAAAAGTGATCAAAAAGCCTTGTCCCCCCAAAAATGATACCAATAAAAACGTGAAAAGCACAACTGAACCCGTAATAAAAATTATAGACTTTAATTATCAAGTTAAAACATAATCCATATGCAGGCATTCGGCTGTACTGCACAGCATTACCATAGATGGACAGTAAATAGAAGCAAATACTCAGCGGTTAGTCGCGACCTCCCGGTCGTTCATATCAGTCCATTCGATCCAAACACATATCCATGTGTGAGTCGGAGACGCTAGCAAGTCCAGAGCAGAGATGGCGCAGGGAATGCACACCTGCACACGCTCGTGCGTGCAACGTTTCGGGGGTAAGCTCCTCCCCCTTCCTCAGGCATAAGCGTCATAGTGCACAGCCGTTCCTTAAGTAGATTAAAAACATTAACCCCTTAAACCCAGATAAGTTAAAATCATTAACCCCTGTGTGACTGCAGGAAAAACATGGAATAAACAGTAGAACATTTAATATTCAAATGGCACATATCGGGCATATTATAAAAATACCCGTAAATTAAGGCTCTCGTTTAGACCTGTCAGGGACAGCGATTCTAGAGTTGCAATCCAGAACGCTTCTCGTTTTAAAAGTTTAGTGCCCATATGTGTATTGTCGCTGCATGTGACTTTTTCCAGTACACACCAGCGCAATTCACACAGGTCATGCCGCGCCTCGGCGAAATGTCTGGCAACAGCTGTCTCTCCAAAAGTTTTTATATTCTTTTGGGTACCATCTACATTAGAGCCATTTTCTTCTTCTCTAGGGTTTATCAGCTTTTTCTTAAAGGTTCTAATGGCAGATCTATGCTCATTGATCCTAACTTTGATACATCTTGATGTTTGCCCTACGTATACCCGCCCGCAAGGGCATTTGAGCATGTAAATCACGCCTTCACTATCACAGGTATGAAACCCATGAATTTTAATTCTATGGCCTTTAGTGGGATGACAGATTGAATCACCTTTTAGTATAAATGAGCAGTTTACACATTTCAAACATGCAAACGTGCCCGATCTTGTACTGCTAAGGAGCATTTGTTTTTTGTTTTTATTAGGCCTTTTGATATCAGCCGATATCAATTGTTGGCCAAGGGTTCTCCCTCTTCGGTACACCCATCGGGGTGCTTTTTGGAACAAATGACCAATTTTTGTGTCACCGCGTAGTATTCCCCAGTATTTTGATATTGCATGTTTAATGAGGCCAGCATGTTTATCATAAACATATGTATAGGTAAATTGTTGTTCCTGCCTCATTTTTTTAGAGCCTGGTTTAAGAAAGCTTTCTCTAGGGGTACTCAATAGATCTAAACCAATCTGTCTAAGCTCATTTTCATTGTATCCTCTATTTTTAAATCGACAAATTAGCTTTTCCATACTAGCAAGGTATTCCGTGTCACTGGAGCATATGCGTCTAGCCCTCACAAACTGCGATTTAGCTATACCTTTAAATGTCTGTGGTGCATGTTGGCTGCTATGATGTAATACATTATTACGATCTGTGTCTTTTTTATATAGTGCTGTGTTGATTTCATTGTCACATTTCTTTACCAGAACGTCTAAATATGTAATAGTATGTTCATCTCGAACAATAGTAAATTTAATCAAAGGATGTACACTATTCAAGTATGTGACGAAGTCATCAAGCTACGGTACCGTGCCAGACCACAGCAAGAGGACATGGTCCACATTACGCAGCCACGTAACAATATGGTCATTGAACTGTGTGGGGAACACATATTGGTTCTCAAACGATTGCATATATAAATTAGCAAAACTGGGTGCTGCCGGAGAACCCATCGAGGTACCTTGTTTTTGGAGGAACAATTGCTCCCCAAAACGGAAATAATTCTTAGTTAACACTGTTACCAATAAAAACGTCAAATCCTCTCGCAACAAACAAGCTCCTACTCATCTCCGTACACAGAAAAATAGAAAAAGTTATGACCCTCAGACTGTGGCTATGCAAAAACATGTTTTCCTGTTTGAATAAAAGTGTTTTTATTGTGTAAAAGCAGTAAAACATGAAAAAAAATTACAATTTAGGTATCACTGTAATTGTATCGACCTGCTGAGTAAAGCTAGCAGGTCATTTATACCGCACGGTGATAGCAGTAAAAAATAAAAATAAAAAACACTACCAGGATTGCTGTATTTTGTTCAAAATGCTTCACAAAAACCTTAATAAAAAGTGATGAAAGCGTCATATGAACCCCATAATAGTACCAATAAAAATGTCAACTCAACCCGCAAAAAAACAAGCCCTACACAGCTCTGTACACAGCAAAATAAAAAAGTTATGGCTCTCAGACTATGACGACATAAAAGCACAGTTTTTTATTGTGTAAAAGTACACATTTCTATTGTGTAAAAGTAATAAAACCTAAAAAGCTGTATAAAATTTATATCATTGCAATTGTACCGACTCCCATAGTAAAGTTATTATGTAATTTATACCATTCGGCGAAGGGAGTAAAATTGAAGGCCAAACAACAATGTCGGAACTGTGTTTTTTCCTCCCCATTTTCATGGCCCAATGCTAAAAAAACTATGGAACACCCATGCGCCAAAAAAGCACAATACACCCCTTGATGAGATCCATGAGGGGTGTTGAATCCAAAATGGGGAAACTTCTGGATGGTTTCACTTGTTCTGGTACTTTGGGGGCTTTGTAAATGAGACCCGGCACCCTCCAAAATCTGCGTTCCAAAAGCCAAATAGCACTCCCTCCCTTGTACGCCCTGCCATATGCCTAAATAGCAGTTTACACCCACATATAGGGTATTGCCGAACTTGTAAGAAATTGTGTAACAAATTTTTGGGTGTTTTTGTTTCCAGGATTCCTTGTAAAAATTAAACATTTTCAGCTAAAATTGCAGATTGTTGAAAAAAATAAATTTTTAATTTTCACAGTCTAATGCTAAAAAAAATGTGTGAAACACCTGTGGGGTCGATATACTCACTGCACCCCTAGATATATTCCTTAGGGGGTGTCGTTCCCCATATGGGGTCCTTTAGGGGTGTCCGCAAACCTGTAATGGTGCCTAAACAAAATAGTATTGAAAATGAGACCCCAAAGTCCAGTAAGTGCTCCTCTTTCTCTGAGGCTTGTGGTTGAGCCAAATAGCGCACTAGGGCCACATATCTTAAAATGGCAGGATCTGGGGAATCAATATTTTGCTGCATTTCCCTGGTCACATCTACCGTGTTCCAGGGAATATGGATAAAAATTGAAAATCTGCAAAAAAAGTGAAATTTTGAAATTTCACCCTCACTTTGCTTTAATTTCTGTGAAATACCTAAAGGGTTAACAAACTTCCTAAACACTGTTGTAAATAATTTAAGGGGTTTAGTTTCTTAGATGGAGTCATTTATGGGGGTATCTACCATACAGGCCCCTCAAAGTAACGTCAGAACCGGACTGGTCCCGAAAAAAATGCATATTGCAAAATTTCTTGAAAATGTGAGAAATGACTGCTAAATTTCTAAGCCCCCTAATGTCGTAAAAAAATTAAAAGACATTTAGAAAATGATGCCAACCTATAGTGGACATATGGTAGATGCTAGTTATAAACTATTTTGTGGTGAATAATTATCTGTCTTGCTATCTATCATACATGAAAAAACTTTGAGACTCTCGGTTCACATATTTTGATCAAAAGATGTTTAAGCTGCCCACGACTTTCAACGTGATCTCAAAATCGGGCAGTCCTATGCTATCTTTACCTCTCAATCGAGCCAATCAGGCCTCTCACTGGGTCAACCAACCTCCATTATTCAGAGAGAAAAAATAATTATTCTCTCTGAATAATGGAGGTCGGTTGACCCAGTGAGAGGCCTGATTGGCTCGATTGAGAGGTAAAGATAGCATAGGACTGCCCGATTTTGAGATCACGTTGAAAGTCGTGGGCAGCTTAAACATCTTTTGATCAAAATATGTGAACCGAGAGTCTCAAAGTTTTTTAATTATCTGTCTTGCACACAGAAATTTTAGAACTTTGAAAATGACAAATTTTTCCAAATTTTCATGAAATTTTGATATTTTTCACAAACAAACAAGGATTGTATGGACCAAAATTTCTTACTAACTTAAAGTACAATGTGTCACGAGAAAACAATCTCTGAATCACATGGATAGGTAAAAGTGTGAAAAAGTTCTTCTCACAAAATGACACGTCAGATTTAAAAAATAGGGCTGAATCAGGAAGGCCAAAACTGGGTGGGTCCTTAAGGAGTTAAACCTGGCTGATTCACCTGCTTATGGCCAGGTAGTGAGCCTTGTGCTACCTGGTGTGTTTGTACACTGCTGTTCTGCCTTTAGTTTATGAACCAATTTGCCTGTGACTACTCTCTTCTCTTGACCCTCAACCTGATTCTCTCTCCTGGTAACGACCCAGCTTTCCCTGACTCTGGCTTGTTTACTGATGTTGTCTTAATGCCTTCTGATTTCTGGTTTTGACCTTGGCCTGTCCCTGACTATCCTTTACCTGTCAGTCCCACCAGTTGGCGACTACTCTGTGGACGCAAAATGGGATATGCAGCAGCGAAGTCCAGATACCTGGCTTATGGGGTTAAATCTGAGTAGCCAGCGCCAAACCCGACTGTGGAGATGCTGTTGCCTGACAGGCAAGTCTCTCACAATATGTTACAGATTAAGTGTTTGATACTGGTATGTTCAACTCTGGTAACAAGTGGTCCCGAAGAAGAATTTAATCAATTTAATCAATTCTAGACCATGAACAGTGGGAATGAGAAAAGTTGGAGAATGTTATCTGAAAGGCAAGTCTCTCACCATCCGTTATAGACTAATTGGCTGCTCATGGATCAGCTCCAGTTGGTGGTCGATCAGATGCAGAACCTCACCCAGTTAGTGCATGAACTAGCTAAGCCGGTGCATCTGCAGGAAACATTGCAGAAACCTGCTGTTTGTAATACCACAGCTGCTGCACCACCTCTTGCTGTGCCTGAACTCAAGATTGTTAATTATATTTTAGACTTCGCCCTCTCTCTTCTGGGAATGAACAGCAAAGAGTTGGAATTATTATCTCTTTGATTCAGGGAAAATCTCTGGCCTGGACTTTTTCACTCCATCCTGATAACCCTGAAGTATCTTCGGTTAACTATTTTTTCTGCCTTTGGGCTCCTACATGATGAGCCTGATTGCACTACTGTGGGAGAAAGTAAAGTTCTTTCTTTGCAACAAGGCAAAGGCTCCGCTGAGGAATATTTCAGCGAATTTAGGCGTTGGGTGGTGGATTCTCAATGGAACAACTCGACTGTTGTTTGTCAGTTACACTTGTGGTTATCTGAGGTCATTAAAGGGAACCTGTCACATAGGTTGTGCCCCCCTTGCTGAGGACAGCACAAGCTAGTGTCAGACCTGCTGTTCCCAGCGCTGTGTCCCTTACTCTGTAAGATGCAGCAGTTTTAGAGCATTTACCCATAAATTTTATTCATGAGTAGGTGTGAGCTCCACCCACCAAAGGCTAGCTCCGCCCACTGACAGCTATTCACGTGTTTCTACCTATTCAAAGTAACAGGTTTATCAGTTCAGGTGGGCGGGGCTTGCCTCAGATGGGCGGGGTTTGAAAAAAACTGACTCTCTGAAGGACTCTTCGAATGACTCTTCTGGCTGAAAACTGAAGATTTGAGCATTAAATACACAAAAAACTGCTGTATCTTACAGAATAAGGGACACTGCTTGTACTGTCCTCAGCCAGGGGGGCAAAAACTATGTGACAGGTTCTCTTTAACCTCTTCCCGCTGCAGTCTATTTTTTTGACGTTCGTGTCTTCCTCCTCTCCTTTCCAGAGCCATAACGTTTTATTTTTCCATTTACATAGACATATGAGGCTTTTTTTCCAAATTCAAATTTTATTGAGTTTTCATTCGAAAAATACATGGGTAATAAAAAACCCGAACAAATATAACAAGTTACAGAAGACAGTGTCGAGGTAATATGCTAATTATAATATTCGTAATCAGTAAACGAAACAACAGGTGTGAAATAGCGAGATAGTCAATACCTGCTTATAGACAGTAATGGTACAAGCATAAGTATATAGTAAATAGTAAATAGTAAATAGTAAACCTCCTAAACCTTTTATGTCGAATGGGACATGGGAGGCGAAATTAGGAGGAGAAAGCAATTTCCCAATGCCGCTGGCTGAGATTCGAGCCGTTTATATCCAAGTAATGGGGCAATTGGGTCAGTAGATGTGCATAATGGAGTCAAAAATCCTTACAAAACTCATAGCTAATAAAGAATCACAAACAAGAAGAAAACCGCCCGAAGCAGAAACAGTACAAACACACAACAGGGGATGTCCAGTCCGGAGCCCGGTAGAGACCCACAGGGGCGTCACAACAGCCGGGCAAGGCTTAGTCTCGTAAATAAAGGGAGTATGGGGGGCAGACCCAAAGTTTCGGGTCATGAGAAAGTTGGGTAGAGGTCTTTTGGCAAAAAGGTATCCAGTCACTCCAAGTCGACCAGAACTTCCGGGGCCTGCGGGGGGGATCATTTCTAACTCCCTAAGCTTTGAAGTCATGGATCTCCTGGAACCAAGATGAGATGTAGGACATTCTCGAGCCCCAAAGGGGGGGGGGGGTGATCCCTTTGCACCAAAAGCAAAAAAATAGGAGGGGGGACCTGAAGATGGGAAAGGGGAGGGGCAGGAAAAAAGGGTAAAAGGACGGCCGGGATCATTCCCACCCTCAAACCCAGAAAAGGGTTTTCGTAAGTTCCACTACTCTCTCCCAAAAAGGTTGAAAAAATCGACATCCCCACCATATAGGGAATTGCCCCCTCTTTTCAAGACACCTCCAGCATGTTTAGGGATTCCCGGGTAAGGGAGTGAAAAGGAGGGCTTGAAACCCCCTTTGAACTATTTATAGTTTATTCCCTGCTCTTTTGTTGAGATGGGCTTTGTGGATTAAAAAAAATTTTTTTTCCCAAACTTCCTCGGGGAGCCCTCCCCTAATTCTCTTTCCCACTGATCGGGAAAAGGGAGTTTGTTTTTTTTTTGGGCCGTTCAGGAGCCCGTACACTTGGAAAAGCATGCTCTCCCGAAGAACCCAAGAGACACCGGACTCAAGGGGTGAGAAAGGGCCTGTAAGGTCCAGATCACTTTTGTATTTTCAGAAAAACCCCTTTAGTTGATATAGTTCAACCTAGGAAGTTTTAGAGGTTGTGTCCCCCGTCAAGTCCCGGTACGACTTCAGAGCATCCGGAAGGAGCACACTCCCAAAAGGGGAAGATGGGGGCCCCCCCCTAAAGCGAAAAACGGCTGGGGACAACACTTCGGGTATGGCTGGTTCCCCACCAGGGGGGTAATTTGGCCCCCGGGGCGGAACAAAGTCATTTGGGGGGAAGGCCCACAAACTCGAATAGAGGTCGCGCCCCCAAAAGGGCATGTCCCGGAGGACCCTTTTTTGGTAAAAAGCACTGGTACCAAGGCAGGGCTGCCGTAGAAACCCCCAACATTTGTGCTTCCATTTGGCCCCAAACACTTGGAGTCCCATTGTGGAAGTATCGAGAGAGCAAACCCGAACCGCTGCTTTAATGAGTTTGGAAGTTAGGAAGGCTAACCCCCCAAAATTTGGTTTGAAAAGGGTGGCTTTCGCATTCTGGTTCTGCGACCCACACAAAGTCACGCACCAATTTATAATGCGGAAAAAGGTTTGAGGAAACCCAGAAGGGGAACACTTGAAACAAGTAGAGTAGGCGGGGGGGGCGTGTTATTTTTGGACATTGTTTCTCCCCAGCCACGTGAAGTCTTTCCTGTCCCACTTAAAGGTGTTAGCGATCGGGGCAAGGGGGGGGGAAAATTGAATCAAAAGTCCCCTCAAAAATTAGAGGGGATGTGCCCCCCAGATACTTGAAAAGGACGAGGACCATTGAGGGGAAAAAGCCACTTCAAGGCACAAAATCCATCAGGAATTTCCCAGGTTTAATCAACACTCTTAGCAATATTTATTTTATGGTTGCTCAGTGCGCCATAGCGCTGAAGGGCCCCAAACACTGCTGGCAATGAGGTAAGAGGATGAGAGATGTAGAGGGGCAGATCACCGCGAAGCGGACATTTGAAATGATCTTAGCTACCCTGAGCCCTGAATAGCGGGGTCCCCCCCTGATCGCTTGTAGGAGGTGCTCCATTGCAAAACGTAGACAGGGGGGACGCGGGGATCCCGTTTTTTAAACCATACGATTTTTTAAAAGGGGGAGATAGTGCCCCATTAACCCAATTGGGGTGTAGGGTCGCGATAAAGAGCCAAAATCCCCACCCATCAAACCGGGGTCCGGTCCCCAAATGCCGCAAGGCCCCCACAGGGAAGACCCTTCACCCCTTTGAAGGCCCTTTTCCGCGTTAAGGAAAGAAGAGCGCAGGGAAGGGGTGAAAGGCTGAGCAAAAAGGATAAGGGAAAAAGTTTAAGGGGTTTGTCTCTTTGCCTCCCTACGGGAAAGAACCCCACCTGGCATATAAAGGGAGCCCAGCAAAGGGCCGACCTCATGGGGATTAATTTGGCGAGTACTTAGCGTTGTGTTGAGGTAGATTGGCTATAATTGAGCAAATTTTGGTTTTTTTTCCCTTCCTTAGGATGACGTTTTTAAAAGCCTTTAGGAAATCAGGTGATAAGGGAAACCCTGGCGTTATCTCATTAAATGCCAAAAAAAAGGGTAGGAGATAGGGCATAACCCCCTTTTAAAAAAATTTGGGCCGTTACCGTTGGCCCGGGAAATTTTTCCCATGGGGGAGCCCCTTTTCGCTTTAAGCTCATCCCTCGAGAAGGGTCCCCGGGGGGCGAGAGTCTGAGCATCCACTGCGGTAAGGTCGTCCGAAAGGGGAAACCCCGCAGGGGGTTTTGGTATGTCTCCCGCCCCCTGCTGCTTCAGGGGAGGGGGTTAAAAGGCCGAATAAAGGGGTGAAAGGCCTTAGTTTTCCCTGTAATGTAGACCAGTGCCATTATCATTCTTGATGGAGGGGATGAAAGGGAAGCTCTTTTGTCCCGAGGGTCTGGCCAAAGACCTCCCTTTATCACTCCAGACATAAAAAGGCTGGAACAACGGCGGTATCGCGGGGGTTTCTGGTCCCTTAACCTGAGCACCCGTGACGGTTTGGTCAATTTTCTGAGATCCGAGGGCCCAGGCCCAAAAACTTGTAGCATTTTTTAGCCCCGGTGAGCGTCAAGGGGAGACTGCAATTTTTGGAGCGTCCCTCTTCATCTTGCCCCATGTTTTGATAAATGTCCCCCTAGACGCACTTAAGTGTTTCCCCCTTTTAATTTTGGGGAGTCGAAGGGGCAACTGAGTGTGAGGCTAAAGACTTCAATGTTTTGTTTTAATTCCGACAAAGGGGCAAGGGCGTCCCCAAAAGAAGCTGTTGTTCAGCTTCCCAAAAAAACTGGACGACGAGGGGGGGAGGAGAAATCGCATGGATGGGAGCATGGTCCCGAAAGTATTACAGACCCAATGGGGGGCATTGTGACATAAGCCAAAAAGTGAATGCTGTGGCAATATGTAAACGATTCGGCGTATGAGCCGTGTGGGTGTGAGAAAAAAGGGAAAAGTACGCTCTTTTGGGGGAAGTCTCCAAACATCCATGAGGCAGTCAAGCATGATTTTTTTTTGTCTATCTAACCTCCCTGGCCAAGCGGGGAAAGCCCTGTGAGGTGTCCACTGAGGGTCCCATGTCAAGTTTGGTCGCCGCAGAAAAATAGTCCCGTGGCAAAATTCAAGGGGGGTCAAACATTGGGAGAGGAAGGGGCAGTTGGCCAAGTTAGGGGCATAGACATTTGCGATAGTTATCTTGACCCTGAATACAGCAGTTGAGAAAAAGGAAACTGGGCCTCCTCATTGCCCTAAAAATTCAAACCCCCCCGGGCCCCGGGAACGATTTGGACAAAGATGGCCACCCCTTTTTTTTTTGGGCTCAGAGTTACTGCTGTGGTACCGACAGGGAAGAATTTTTTTCGGGACCCTGAGGGGTGATTTCAAAAGATGAGTTTCCTGCAAACAAACAATATTGTTTTCAGCTTATGGAGGTGGTTACACTTGAGATCTTTTTTTTCGGGACGTTAAACCCCTTTTTACTTTGAGGGAGGAAATGCGTAATGTAGCCATGATTTGTTTTTGGGGAGGTGTGGCCCACAATTTAAAGGGGATAACTCCGGGAAGCAAGCAAAAAGCCTCGGATGGATCATGGGGGAATTGAACAAAGGGAGTCTTAAACTTTTAGGACAATAAAAACCCAACAAAGAAAAAAATCTAATTTTACATGAATACAGAAAGTACGGCAGCACAACGGGTGCTAAGGCTACGGAGAGCTAACGGACTAATATGGCGCTGGGGGACACCAATATGTTGTAGGAACCCGGGGACCACAAAATAATTGTGTAGGGAAAAGGGCAAAGTCCACAAAGAGAAACAGAGATGTCACAGGGGCAAATTGGAAGAAATGGGGTGGGGAAAATTGGGTGGTCCCCAAAATCTTGAGGACAAACCGGGCCCCAGCCATCGCCGTGTGTAGGCACTGTTAAAAACGTCGAGCATCCACAGTCAATTACGATTCATGTAATAGCAATACGCGGTGAGACCCAAGAGGCTGGGGGATTTAGGGGGGGAGGGATAAAAGAAGGGAGAGGGGGAGGGTAGGAAGGGAAATTATTAGGGGATAAGATAGGAAGGGGGGTAAAAGGGAGATTAGGTGGGCATAGCTTAGTGAAGATACAAGAGCATTAAATTTCTCTCGTCGGGCCCCACCCCACCAAGTGGGCGCGGGTTTTTGGGGCCCGGCCCGGGGGAAGAAAATAAAAAGGGGGATATCCTGTCAACCGGAAAACCGAAAAAAAACTTTAAGTTCTACCACAAGACTCGATTGCGGGTTAAAAGGGGGTTGAGGTGGGTTTTTCTTGAGCGGGCGTGTTCCGGGCTCCTGCCGCGATGCCCGGGTTTCCTCCTGTGCCTCGGGTTTGGGCGGGGGGTGGGTAGGCCCGGTTGGGGAGGCTTGGGGTTATGTCCGGGAAAAATTTAGGTGCCCTTTGCCAGCACATTTTCCCTAGCCAAATCGGGAAAAGCTGTCCCTTCTGGAAGGTTCGGGAGTTTAAGGGAATGCCGGGGGGCCCAGCTGGAGACGGAAAGAGAGGGGGTTTTGTCTTTAAAGGGACGCACTTGCACGAAATGGGTAACGCCCAGTGATATGCGATGTTTTTTTGCTTGTAGAAGGCTCGACAATGGTTTTAACAGCAGCAGGGCATGCGGAGGGTTCTTCTAAGAGGTCGGGGAAAGGGTTTTTTTTGATCCCCAAACGCCTTCGTATTTTACTTTCGCATGAGCCGGCCTTTCTCATAATCTCCTCTTTTTGGAAAAAAAGTGATGGCCGACAAGATGAAAAGTCTCATGGGTTTTTTGGGGCCCCGGTTTTTTCGGGCGAAGCGCAAAAGGTGAGCCCATCCAACAAAAATTTCTGGGACCCCTTTAGGCCTTTCCCCCAAAAATAGTTTTAAAAACTTTGTTAAGGTTGGGGGATAATGTTTCCCCTGTTTAATTGACTCTGGGAGGCCTCGTAACCCCCGGGTGTTGTTGCGCCCGTTGCGAAATTTTTCCCGATCGTCCCTCCCCGTTAAGGGTAATTGAAGGTTTGGGGTTTTTCTTTTTCCGAGATGGAGGATTGCAAGCTAGAGATCACACACTGAGTGGATTGTTGATCGGTCTCCAAATGGTGGATTCTTTCCTGAAGCGTCACAATGTCCGCTTGGACCGGTTTCAAGTCTTGGCGCCAATTTTGCTGCATGTCCCTGGCCAGTTGTTGCAAATCAAGTTTCGATGGGAGTAGGGCTAGAAGCGCTCGCAGCTCCGGGTGGGCCGCAAGGGTGTTTAATGCCGCCTCTGGAGGAGGGAGATCAGTTGAGAATGGTGCACCCTGGACATCACTGATGTAAGCAGGAGCAAGTTGCGGTAGTGGGCTCATCTGGGTTCTCGTCGGGCTCCCCCCCATGTGGAAGCGGTGGGGCTGGAGTGCCACGGCGAGCTGCTCTGCGCTGCCCGCCCCATTGTCGGCTGCTCACTGTAGGGGACTTCGAAGGATTGCAGTGGTAGCAGAGAGTCTTCGGCTTCCGGTTGCTTGTGCAACCCATCGGAGGCATCCACGTCTTCCAAGGGGTGTTTGTGAGGCCTCTGAGGAAGCGGAGGTATCCCTGTTGAGGGTATATTGTCCTGCACCGGGGACCAACTCTTAGCCGGTCTGTTGTTCAGGCCTTGGATGTCGGCTAGGGCCAACATGGGGTCAGCTTTCTGTGTCTGGTCAGCTTGTTTGGATAGGGCACGGTGTGCAAGGGGCCCAGGATCAGGTAGCTGCTGTGGGTCTTTAAGTTGTTCCTCTACATCTCCCACTAAAATCTCTGCTGCCCAATTCGAGGTGGTGTTGGGTGAGAGAAAGGGATCCCTGCCACATGCAGGAGGCTCAGAGGAGGATGTGGCGCAAGACGCCATTTTGGGAGGGTGTGCAGGCCCGGTCTGAGGGGTCTCAAGTGCCGCTGTATTGGTGGTAGTGTCACTTGGCTTATAGTATTCCTGAGGTAGGATGGTATACTGACCGGGAGAGTTCAGCTGGCTCCACGGTGAGGCGCCGTCTTGGTGACACGCCGTCCCCTTTAATGATGACTTGTCCGGCGTCTGTGCCGTCCTTGACCCGCCGCACCGTTCTTCGTCGGGCAAGCTTCGCAGGTTCAGAGACATCGGGAGGACCGGTGTCTGCTTGATCTCGCGCTGTGATCCGGCTCTCTGTGTGTTGGTCGGAGCTGGCAGGAGCGATCCTGCACCTCCGGTGCCTGCGGTCTTCCCGCCAGATCCTCCGTGGGTTGGGGAAGGTGACGCCGGAGAGGCCTCCGTGATTGACGTAAGAGGGTCCACTAAGGGGTCCGGCAGCGGGGCTGTTGGTGCCGGCATAACGCCGTGCTGCAGACTGTCTCTCTGCGCCCTGACCTGAGTCGGAGACGGTGTCTTCCTGGTCTCGGCTCTTGCTTTCTTCTCGCCGGGTTTCCCGCTGGAGAAAGAAGATGGCGCCGGCAGGGCTGCAGTGCGTGTGGATAGCGGGTCCTCTGGAAGGCCCGACAGGGGTGAGAAGAAGTTGGAAATGGCAATGCCTCTTGCCAAGGAGGTCTTGGGTACTTTGGGGGTCTTCCTGAGTCTTCTGCCCACCATAATCAGGGCGATTTCAGATGAATATTGCTGTCCCTGGACAGAGCTCTGTAACTTTGCTGCTGCTCTCTTACATGGCTAGCCACGCCCCCCGACATATGAGGCTTTTTATTTTGGCAGACAAGATGTACTTACTAATGGCGTCATTCACTATACCATAGACTATACTGGGAAACCGCAAAAAAAGTTGGGTTAAAATGTGAAAAAAGGCCGTGTTCACACGGCTTATTCAAGACGGAATTGCGAGCCGGATTGCGCTCGCTTGAATAAGGGGCGGGGACGGGGCAGGGGGCGCGGCCCGCCGGTCCCATAGACTTCCATTATCCACGGCGCGTATTGCGCCTGGATAATGTGCATGTCAGTTTCTCCCCTCCCGGCGGATTCGCCGAGCGGGTGGAGCGAAGGAATCCACTGTTCTCAATGAGAACGGTGGATTACCGTAATTACTGCGACGGATTGCCGCCGTACTGCAGCGCAAATCCGGCGCGCAGTACGGCGCCAATCCGCGCCAAAATAAGCAGATGTTTGTTTTTTTTTAAAATGTTATGCCGTTCAATCTTCGGTATAAATTATGTGTTATCTGTATTCTACAGGTTGATGCGAATCCGGCAATACCAGACCTGTTTGGTTTTTGTTATATTTTGGCACCGTAAAAAAATCCAAACATTTTCTATTTTTGAAATTTGTACGAACACCTACAGACCTGAGTGAGGATACATTTTTTGTGGGCTGAAGTGTACTTTTTATTGGTACCAGTTTGGAATACATGCGACTTTTTTAGTCTTTTTATTTCAATTTTTAGGGGACATGAAATAAACGTAAATTTTGCCGTTTGGAATTTGTTTTCTTTTATGGTGTTCAGTGTACGGGATAAATGATGTTATATTTTTATAGATCAGACTTTTTCGGACACGGCAATATCAGTTATTGTAACTTTTTACTTTATGTTTTTTATTTGTAAAATGGCAAAAGGAGTCCCCTTAGGTTGCTTCACCGATAGAGGGCTCAATCATTTATACGGCATATTGCATTGTAATACAATGCATTAGGGTGTACAAATAGGGTGGTTTTTACCTCTTCCTGCCTAGGGCAGGAAATAGTAAACCAGAAATCATGGCAGCGATTGAAGACTTCACCAGCCTTCACCTGCCATGTAAACCTATCATTGCCCAGCGATCTCACCTCAAGGGTGCCAATCGTAGTGATGAACAGTGCGCAGCACCATTTATAATTCATATAGATGCCGCGGCCTAAACAGCGGATGTTGGCTGCAGGTTGCATCAGGACAGCCCCTTACCGACACAATGATGTCAAATGTGGGTAAGGGGTTAAGGACATGATGGTTCATCACTCCCCACCAAGCTCTCTGGACTCTGCTATGAGCTTGGCTATCAGGTTTGATAGATGTCTGTGGGAATGTAACAAGGAATGGACTTCACCTTCGGCTCCCTCCTTACTTACCTCTGAGACACCTATGCAGATTGAATCTGAAAAGCCTACCCTTATCAAAACACCAGACACAAACAACTAGGACTTTGTTTCTACTCTGGGCAGTCAGGACACCTGATCAACACATCCCCAAAGCACCTGCAGCAAGAAAGCTTAAGGTGCCCAGGTGGAGCCACACAGGTATGTCCTATTGATTCTGCTAATATTTTGTTATCAGTTCCAAGGTATCTCTTTGGGTTACGGTATTTCTTGATTGTGATGCAGCAGCTAATTTTATTGATGATGGTTACATTGCTCAACAATTAAATTTACCCTTGGTTCAACTAGACAGTCCCGTTATGATTTTGGCGGTGGATAAAACATCTCTTTCCCGTAATTAATTACATTTTTCTACTCCTAAAATTTCAGTTTTAGTCAGTTCCTTGCATTTATAATTATTGTCATTTTTTGTCCTTGAATCTCTACCTACAGAGATAGTCTTGGGTATGCCCTGGTTATGTCAGCGTAATCCAGCAATCGATTGGCAACAAGGGGGCATTACTAAATGGGGCCCCAAGTGTCATGGTACTTAAATTCCCTTGTCATTACATTCTGCTTCTCTCACTTCCAAAACACTGTCTGAATTTTTCAAAGATTTTGGCGATGTATTTTCTGAAAAAAAATGTCAAAAATGTAACTCCATATGATTGTCCCATTGAAGTCATCCCTGATTCCAAACTCCCCAAGGGTAAAATATATAACCTCAGAGGTCCAGAGCACCAGGCTATGAAGGATTATATTTCTGACAACCTGCCTAAAGGGTATATCAGAACTTCTATTTCTCCTGTTGGGTCTGGATTCCTTTTTGTAGAAAAGAAGGATGGAGGGCTACGCTCTTGTATTAACTTCCGTGAATTAAATAAAATAAAGAATCATTACCTTTTATCCCTGATTTGTATAATCAACTTCTTGGGGCCTGCTGGTTTACTAAACTACATCTTTGAGGGGCATTAAACCTTATTCACATTAAGGCAGGGGATGAGCAGAAAACTGCTTTCAATACTCCTGTGGGGCATTATGTGTACCTGGTTATGCCATTTGTATTAAATAATGTGCTGGCTTTTTATTTTTTTTATTTCATGAATGATATCTTCAGGGACTATACTGGTCGCTTTGTGATTGTCTATTTGGATGATATTCTGACTTTTTTTTTTTCTCCCACTTCAGAATCTCATATTAAACAGGAGTTTTTCTGTTTTGTAACAGCTCAGGGACAATCACCCTTATGCTAACGCTGAAAAATGTATATTTGAAGTACAAGAGGTAAACTTTCTAGGATATATACTATCTGTAGAAGGTTTCCGTATGGACCCAGCCAAGGTCCAAGTCATAATAGACTGGGTCCAACCCAAGATGTTAAAGGCATTACAGCACTTTCTGGTGTTTGCTAATTATTATCATAAACTTATTAACTCCGTAACGACCGCCCACCGTCTTTTGACGGCGGGCATTTCAGGTCGTTCGTTTGCAGCGACGTGGAGCGGGGGAACTCCAAACATCCTTCAGGTCAGTCAACTGCAACTGTACCGGCAAGCAGGTCTCCCTACAATTAGTTACACTGGGATCATTTCTATCTTCTGCTCTTAACACAACTTTATTCATATCACCTCCCATTATTATGTTCACAAAGGAGTGATTCTGTACCTGAACTGCTAATTCCAAAAACAAATATTTGCCCTCATCATTAGAAACCTTCACATTCTATATTATTGTATCACTGGATGAGGGTCCACCTGAAACTGTAATCATCAATGAGTTGGAGTAAATGACAGAAAACTTATTTTGTATGAGTATAAGCACTCCAGCCTTACATTTTAATAGCAGGGATCATACAAACTTGCCCCCCCAAAAGCACTGCATGCAGAAAAAAAATCTACTTTAATTCTACCTGCTCCTGTCACCTTTTCAAATGTTTTAAAACCATAGTGTGCATATTAGGGGAGCACAGCCCTTTTACTTTCCAGGATAATATCCACATGAAACTGCGAAGATGAGATATAGGAGACAAGTAATTGTCCGTTGCTTGTCTTCATATTAGAAACTGTTTACATACAACATGCAAACTAAAAAGATAACAAAAGGCCTTTCTCCAATCAACCCATCTGAAAATAACTGCTGTAGGTTCCATCAGGAAATGTACAAACAATTAACCCCTTAAGGACCCGGCGTTTTTTTGTTGTTGACAAGTTAGTTTTTCCCTCCTCGCCTTTCCAGAGCCATAACTTTTTTATTTTTCACCTACATTGACATATGAGGGCTTTTATTTTGCGGGACAAGATGTACTTTCTAATGGTGTTATTCCCTTTACTATAGAATATACTGGGAAACCGCAAAAAAAATTCCAAGTGGGACAAATTGTGAAAAAAAACGTATTTTCGCTATGTTTGCGGGTGTTTTGCTTTACGGCATTCAATCTTCGGTCAATACAATGTGTTATCTGTATTCTACAGGTTGATACGCATCCGACAATACCAAACATATAGGATTTCCATTATGTTTTGGTACCGTAAAAAAATTCCAAACATTTTCTATTTTTGAAATTTGCGCCGCAGCGCCATTTTGTGCGACCAATAACTTTTTTGTACTAACACCTACGGACGTCAGTGAGGGGGCATTTTTTGCAGGCTGAAGTGTACTTATCTCTAGCAGATTGGAATGCATGCAACTTTTTTGATCACTTTTATTCCATTTTTTAAGTGACGTAAAATGACCAAAAAACGCAATTTTGGCGTTTGGAACTTTTTTTTCTTCTACGGCAGGGGTGTCCAGCTGTTGGGAAACTACAACTCCCATCATGCATTTGTATAATCTATAACATTGGGCATGATGGGAGTTGTAGTTTCCCAACAGCTGGAGGGCTGCAGTTTGACACCTGTGTTCTACGGTGTTCAGCGTATGGGATAAATGATGTTATATTTTTAAGGATCGGACTTTTTTGGACGCGGTGATACCAAATATGTGTAACTTTTTTATTATTTTTATTTGTAAAATGGGAAAAGAGGGGTGATTTGAACTTTTAATACTTTTTTTGTACTTTAAAACTTTATTTATTTTAACTGTAACATTGAATCCACCTAGGGTGCTTGACCACTAGGTGGCACGATTGTCAATACAATCGAATGCATTGCATAGACAATGCATTAGACTGTACCAAGATGGCGGTTTCCCCTCTTCCTGTCTGCGGACGGAAGTGGGGCAAACCAGGACATGGGAGTGACGGGAGCCTTCACAGGGCTTCCCACTGCCATGTCAGGGCGTTGGATCGCTGCAGGTGGCGCCGAACGCCCTGAAGATCGGTGCGCGGCACCGATCTGAGTTCATTCAAACGCCGCGGCCATCTTTGCCGCGGCGTTTGAATGGTTAAACAGCGCGGGTGGGCGGCGCTGCCCTTTCACGCTGCAACTGCTGGGTGTTAGCAGCGATTAGCCGCTAACACCCGCCGGCTGTGCAGGGGTAGTCACGGAGCGATCCCCCTGCAAAGCCCCTTAGGGACCCTGGGAGGTACTCATACGTCCAGGGTCATTAAAGGGTTAATAGAAAAGCAGATGTAACATAAGAATATATTCACATGGCATATTTGCAAGGTGTAACTGCGCTGCAATATGCCCGAAGGACGCCCTGCAAATACAGTAAAATCATCACACTCATTGAGTACTCTGATTGTCTGACGTAGCACGCGACTGAGTGTCCAGAGAAAGAAATGGCATGTTGTTTCTTTCCAGCGCTAATGCGCCAGGGAAAAGGTGGGTGAATGGGGGCCGGGCTTGAGCGGTTTAGAAGTACATGCTGACCAGCGCGTGTATGTGCTGCTGTATGATGTGTGAATATACTTTAACATATCTACGAGATGCTCTTTGTGAACAATATAAATCGACGTTTGGGGAAAAAAAGGAGAATGAGAAGGAACTGATGGTTTGTGGGAACAAAAAATAAGTAAAAAAAAAAAAGTCGTATCTGGAGTATATGTAGAGGGGAGCTGGAATTTCTGTTCCCTATGAAACACTCACATAGTTGTGGCCCTTGAACAGTACTGTAGGTCTTGCTTTAGGCTCTGAAAGCCATTAGAATACTTGCTTTATCTGTGAAATCAAGATACTCAACTATGATCCCTCTGGGGTGAGGCTCGTCAAACTGGGGTGACTTGAAGGGCTGGGCAGAGCACAGATTTGGCTCTAGTCAATAAGCTCTCTTCCCTTTAGGAGTGTTAGGGCATGTCCCCACGGCAGAGGACAAATACCGGTCGGCTTATTTTAGTGCCGTCCCCACGGCCGTGGGGGGGGTCAGCTTTTCTCCGCGATGAGCAGGGAAAAGCCCTCCCCCTTCACATTCATATGCACATATTCCGTCCGAGAACCGGACAGAAGAATATGTATGTTCAATGTGTTTCGGGCGGTGGAAAAACCGTCAGACGGAGAACCCGTGCAGTGGGGACTGCTAAACGGGTTTTCCATAGAGCCCCGTTGTGCTCGTTTGCGGCCGGTCTTTCAGACGGTCTGCAAACCCGAAAACCGTCTGAAAAACCGCGGGAACCCTTTCCCGGGGGACATGCCCCCTTTTTGTTTTTACGCACAGGGGGTTTTTTGTTTACACAAGGAAAAAAAGGTTTCAAAAGTGGTTTGTTTCAGGGGAAAAGCCCAAAATCTGCAGGGTTTTTGGGTCTCAAACCCCTTTTTATCGAAAAAGATTTTTTTACACAGACTTAAATTTTTCCCGAAGGTAGGGGGTTTTGTTCTGATTTCAGCCTTTTAAAGAAAGTTGTGGGGGGTCAATCTCATTTAGGCCCCTGCCCAAGCTTTTTTGGGGGGGACTGAATTTAGTTTAAAAAAGGGGACTTTAAAACCTCCGGTATTCAAGTATTCTTTTTTTAAGCTCTATAGCCAGTTTATTATTATCAGGGTGTATCCCCAACCCGCTTTTTTTTGATTCTCAAAGTCCTTCAAATTACAAAAGGGGGTTTCCTTTAAAGGGGGGGTGGGGGCATTGCCCACCATATTGGAGGATTGAGAGGGATCTTTCTACCTTAGTTTTTCACCTTGGATTTCTGCCCCATTTTCTGAAAGTATCTTTTTTATATAAATGTAAAGGAGGCCAAGTTTGATAAATATAATAGAGACTAGCCAAAACAAGCATACAACCCAAAGCAGGGGAAAGGAGTTGTAATTTGTACTTAGAGCTAAATGGAACTCTTCAATTTTCCCCCCTCACAGTCAAGGGTTTAAAAAATCCCTTACAAAAAAAAGGGCCCCCTAAAATTTCTGATGCCCAAACAGGGGAGGGGGGTTTTGGGCTAATTTATTTTTTTTTTTTTTTTTTTTTAAAAAGATCCCCTACAGAGTGGACATCACCTAGCAGAAGGAGAGGGATGAATTCCCATTGTAATATTGCCAACTCCCAACTTAAAATTAATTTGGGGGCCAGGGGGAGTTCAGCTGAACAGCCCTTTATTGGGGGACCCCTTTTCTTTGGGCCCCTCCTTTTAAAAAACTTTTATAATACCTGGGAATAACCGATAAAAACGGGTCAACTATTAACCTTTTAAAAAACCCTTTTACTACCCTGGCAGGCCCCCCTTTTCCCTTGAAGCATTGTGTCCCTCCAAAAAAAAACCCTATTTAACACCCAAATTTTTAAAAACTACTAGGTGTGAAGGTTTTAAAAAGAATGACATTTAAAGAAACTGGAACTACTTTTAAATAGCTTTCCACTAAAATTTTAAAAAGATAAAAAAATTTTTTAAAAAACAACCAATCTGCAAACAACCCCAAAAGCAAAATTTTCATGTCCCGCATCTTTTTCTTTGTCCTTATGTCCCCTGTTGTGGATTAAATTTGTTTGTATTACTTCACATTTAAAAATATATATTTTTAAAAATAATAGGCAAATACTTTAATCAGCTTTTAAAAACTGTAGGGATATCTTTGTCATTAATGTGTTAAACCCAAAAAGGTGGGCCCATATTTGTATTTAAACGTCGTGTTTAAACCAAGATTCCCCTTTTAGAAGGTTTCACCCTTGTTCAACATTTTCCCGAAGCCCGTGAGGAGTTCCATAGATAAGGACGTGCCAAAAACCCCCAGCCCGCTACATTGGGTTCCTTCTTATCTTCTCAATTTTCAAAAGGGATAAAAAACCACCATTTTTGAAAAAAATCAAAAAACACCCTTTTACGCAAAAGGGCATGTTTGTGTTTGTTTTCCGGGGCACCTTTTTTTTTTTAAATAATTTTTAAAAAACCCCCCAAAAAGGGCGGATAGCCCCTTGAGGCTTTTTTCCCTTTCAGATGGGCGCCTTTGCAAATGGGCATGGGGTTCTTTATTTTTATTAAACCCAAAAACTGAAACGGTGGGCTTTTTACTGGCGGGGCACAGTTAGAAAATAAAAGGGCCATCAAAAATTCGAATATTGTCCCGGGGAAGTAAAGTTTAAACTTTTTTTTATTGAGCAGGAAAATTCTCGGATTTGGGGGCTGTAGCAAGTTTCATTGGTTTAAAAGTTAGATTTACGGGTGACAGGGAAAAAATGCGGGGCCCATGGCCCATTTAATTATGACCTGTCACATTAACTCCTTTTGGGGGGATTTTCTTTTTTTGTGTATTTAAATTTTTTTTAAATGATTGAAAGCGAAACGGGACGCAGGTGTTAAAACCAGGGTAGAACAGAGCGGGAAAAGCTTTTTGGTTTATGAGAATCTCCCTTGGGGATCTAATCCCCGGGGGTGGGCAGGAACTGGCACTCTTGGGGGAAAAAAAACATCTTTTGAAAAAAATTAGAATTCCCTTTTATGGGGGGAATCATAATTTGGCTTTCCTTGGTTTTAGAGGGGAAAGGGGAACGCTTGCCTGAAATCGTTTTTTTTTAAAAAATTTTTATACCTTCGTCTGGATCTGGGGTTGTTTCCGCAATAGGAACAAAGAATTTTTTGGGAATTTGGGTTTTTAGTTTAGTGCACACGCCTCTCCCGGGGTTTTTTGGGGTAAAAATTTAAGAAAGTCTCATTGTTGATAGGAAAAAATTAAAAAATTTTAAGTAATTCGAAGGGAAATTTTCAAGTAGCTAATGTTTTAAGACCCCAAAAGAAATTTTTGATAAAAATGGAAAAAGTTTGAGGGGTTAACAGAAAAAAGGTTGATTTAAGGATTTTTGGGAATTTTTTTGATGGGTAATCCTGGGCCCTGTAAATAATGGGTTCAAGAGGGGGGTGGGCCCCGGGGGGGCAAACTGCCAGTTATCATCCCCCCCGGAGAAGTTTTGAAAAAAAAAGAAAGTGTGAAAACCCGTTCCACGCCCCGAAAAGGGGGAGGGGGCTTGTCCTTGGGGGGGAAGCAAAGGTTTTGGGGGGTAGACAGAACTCTGCAACCCAAAAGGGAAAAAAGGGAAACCCCCCCCAGAAGCACCCCCTTTTGTCCCCAAGTTTACCTGCCCCTTTAGCCACACCTACTGCTCCACCCTGCCCAGTACCAAACCCCAAAAACCCGAACCTTTTATGCCACTGCCCGCCCCCCAATTCACTTCCACTCCGCCCCGCCACTTGCTCCCATCAGGGGGTCACCCTCCTCTGCCCTTTTGGGGTTAAAGGGCCCCCTCTTCCCGGGGCACCCTTTCACTTTCCCGGGCCAAAAATGGGGAACATAGTTTCTGTTTTGTCCAAAAATTTTTTGGGTGCAGATACTGGGGAAAGTGGTTTACCGACCCCCACCCTAAATGGAAACCTTATTTGGGACTGGGAGGAGAAGGGTACAGTTTGGGGGGGAGGGTCTAACAGCAAGGGGGAATGACATGATAGAAAGGGAAAAACGAAACGGATGACTCATAGGAAAAAGTCAAGCAAAAATGCGGGTTTCTGCCCGCAGGGGGCAACCAGCGACCCCCTGATAGCACACCCCGGGAAAACACTGGAAGGGGCATCGCTGCCAGTGGGGAAGGGGGTCAGGAAAAATTTATACGGCAGACCCCCCTTAAACTCACCCCGGGCCTCACTGGGGAAGGGGGGGTTTCGAAGGGCCCCAACATATTATGTTACATACCACCGAGTCAAGCCCTCTGTCTTTAACAAGTGAAATTACGGACCCGGAAAAAAAACCCCATGCCCCAATTTCGAAAATTTAGGTCTTTGTCAGAGGTTAAAGCCCGGGGGTTCAACCCCCCCTTTTGGGGGGGAAAACCCCATCAAGCCTTTAATATGGAAGAGGTTTTCTGCTTCCTCCGAGGTTTGGGGGTTTTTTTGAAAAACTGAAACAAACCTGGGGGGCAGGGGCTTTCAAAACGGGGGACACTGACCCGGAGTTCACTCAGGATAAAGGGGGAAAAAATGGGGGAAAAAACCTTTTCACGGGTAACCAATGTTTCTTATTTAGGTTTTTTTTCCTTTAGAACCGCATGCTCGGTTTTGACCAGTGGGCCCTTTGGGGGATGGCCTCTGGAACCCATCAAGAAGCAGCTGAAGATGGGGGCAGCATGGGGTACAAGGGCCCTACCCCCTAGATACGGTTCTTCAGTTTCAAAAGGGATCGAGAGCAATTGCCTGCGGGGTATGTGGAAGAAAACCGGTTTTGGATGGTGGCTGAGTATGTAAAACCCCCGGGGCTTAAAGCCAAGACCACCCCTTACTTGCTTGAAAATGCAACAGAGCAGGAAAACTGGCCCCCTGCAAAACAAAAAGAGGAGACACCACAATAGGTACTTTAACCCGCCCTGATGTCTGTTTCCCATTCCTGAAGCCCACATCCAAAAACAGGGGTATCCCTCTTGCAAAAATTTTGGTATAGGGGAGTGAAGAAAAACTCCCCCTTTCCCCCTTGATGAAGATGCTTGAAGTCCCTTTCCCAAAAACGGGAAAAAACTTTGCCAGTGCCCCCGCACTACATCCCCGGGCCCACCAGAAAAACCTTCAATTCTTTTGTATCGGAAAGGGGGGACATGCCCTGGGAGTTTTTAAACACAGGCCCCTGGAGGCCGAAACAGACCCCTGGGGACATCTGCAAGACTGGGCCCAGCTGCAAAGGAGGAAACCTTTATTTACAGGCTTTACCAGGCCCCAATGCTGCTGGGCAAAGACAGGTAAAATTTTAGTCGGGCCTCCCCTCCTTTTTGGGTCCCAAATTTAAACTCCGCCTTTCCCTTTAAACGCAACATCTCTATCAGAAAAGGGGTCTCAACCTTTTATGTCCTCTCCTCCTGCCGGATAACGGCACTCTGCTGCCTTTTGTTCTTTCATCCACCACCTTTCTTTCCTTTTCTCAAGGGGGGGGGGTGAGGGGGAAAGGGAAATTTGGGAAAAATCCGGGGGCAAATAAAAACCATGATTGCTAAAAATTCCCGGGAAAATTTTAAAAACCGGGGGTGCCCGGGGGCACATCAACCCCCAGTGTTGGGAAGAAGAATTTTTGCCATTGCATAAGTCGGCCCCAAAAAAACGGCCCGCATGACGTTTTTTGAAGGGGAAAATGGGCCAAAAATATTAATTTCGGGGGTTTTTAAATTCGTTTTGGGGCCCATTCGTACCATTTGGGGGGCACGAGGGTTTTCACCTGCGGGAAAACCCCCGGGAAACATGGGAAACCATTTTTGGTCCTATGGAAAGCACTGCTTTTCTCCACGGGAAAATGGGCCAAAACCCAAGGTTTAAGGATATTGGGGGAACTTTAATCAAAGCAAAAAACTTTACTGACCAACACCAAAACAGGCCCCAAGGTGAGAAAGGGGGAAACCCAACACCCTTTAGTAGGGGGAGGAAAAATCACCCCCAACCCCAAGGGGACTGCTGGGCCAAATGCGGGAAAAAGCTCCATGGAAAAAAAAAACTGGGAAAAAAAACAGGGGTCAAAAAAATAAAAAAAGATGGGCTATATGGAAATAGGGACCCACCCCCGTTTTTTTTTAGGGCACTATACCCCCCCTGGTTTCAATGGGGAAAATAAAAAGGGACTCTGAAAGCACGGGTATTAAAGTGGGAAGGGGAAACAGTCCCTGGCCCCCCCAACAGCCCGCCCCTTTCTTGGGTTTAAATCAAGGGACAACCCCCGGGGGCATTAGCCCTTTCCCTATGAAATTTCCTGGTTTGGGAGTGCCCCAAGGCTAGGGCAAATTTTTCCCCTGGAAATTTTTAGCTACAAAAACCTCTATGACCTCTTATTGGAAATGAGTGGTTAAAGAGTTTTCCAAAGTATTTTAGAATTTTTCCCTTTCCGACAACGTTGCTGCCAAAAACTACAGCCCGGGGAAATGGGGGCCCGAAGAAGGGGGTTTTTTTGTGTAAAAAACCCTAAACCGAGGTTTTTAGGGGGCCCTACCAAAAACCCCGGGGGACCACGGAAACCCCATCTGTCAAGGGGGGCAGGAAAGCCCAAAATGGGGTCCACGCTTCACACTGCAAAGATGCCCACCCCGGAATTTTAGGGAATGCTGGTTTAAGAGGGTTTAATAGTTATGTTGCTTTTTAAAACCTTTTTTAGAACCCTTTCATATATTTTTTGATGGGGAAGTAAGGGGACCCTTTTTGCTAAATTTCAAGGGGGCTGTGGGGTTGGGGAAAAAGGGAAAGACTATGGGGGGAAACCACAACTGCCTTTTAAAAAAAGATAAAAAAGGGGAAAACCTACCCACTAAAAAAAGGTTTTGGGAAAAGGGAAATTAACTGTCAAACAAGGGGGTAACCCGGGGAAAAACGCCCTAATGCTAACATTAAAAAACCCCCCGGGGGATGATGGGGGTATAACCTTGGGGGGGTTATATATGGGGGGGGGGCACGGGGGTTTTAAAAAGAAAATTCCCGTTAAAGGACATGAATACAGATCCAAAAAAATTTTGGGGGTCCCCCACCCAACCGGGAAACCCCTTTTCCCCATGGGCAACTTTTTAAGGCTTACACCCTTGGGTATCCAAACCCCGGAAGATTTTCTTTAAGGGGTTTAAACGGTTTTTCAATAATAAACTTGTGGCTAGATTGGGGTTTAAAAAAACAGCTTTCCCAAATAAAAAAAACAAACTGAATTTTCTGGTTTTAGCTGCCAACCTCAAAGGGACTGTTTCCCCCTAGAATTCCCCAAAGGGACACACGAAGCTTCTTTGGTTTTTACACCCAAAACCACCAAAAATCAGGCGGGTGTGAATGGGAAAGGGGAAATACCCAATCAAACCGAAAAAACAACAAGCCCAAAAATTTGGGTTACTGTCTACCCAGGCAAATTACACCTGCAAAACCCGTATGGGGAAAAAGGGAATTTTGGGGAAATTCCCAAAAAAAGGTTATTGCTCCACATACAGTAACATCAGTGGGAGCCTCTACAAAATTTTTCCCAAACCCTAGGGGGCAAATTGGAGATTGGAAAATCTTAAAAATTAGGGCGAAATTGGAGCGCAAAACCGGACAAGGGGCCCTGACTAAGTTTTAAAATCATCCCATTCCCACATATTTAGTGAGGGGGCGAAAGGGACCCCATGAGACCAGGGGGAAGGGAAAGGGAAAACCCCCCAAAGGGGAACTTCAACCCCCCGTGTATTTGATTTCTATAGGAGGCCCCGGGGGGGCCCGGGTAGTTTAAGGCAAGGGACCAAGGGGCCCCGGGGGTTTGGGGAAACTCCCGGGTACCGATAACCCCTGTCCCCCAAACAGGAGAAACCCCCGTACTTTTTTCCCAATAATCAGGACCGAAAAGGGGAAAAAGGGCCCCGTGGCCCAAAAAAAGCTAGATGATTTTCTCAAAGAACGTAAAAATCAGGCATAAGGGCCCCCCCGGGAGCATTGGGGGACTTTTATGGTTAAGGGGGGGCAAGGGAAGCTTGCCCAAATATATTGCATATTGGGTTTTGGGTTTTTTTAAATTTTGTCTAATTGTTGTTTTTTTCTCCCTTTTTGAGGGAAAAAAAATTTTTGGAAAACTGTGGACCAGGGCATCCCATCTTATGGGAAAAGTTTTTCCCCGGCCTGGCCTTCCCGAGAAAGCGGGCATTACCACACCCTTCAGCTGTCCCAAAGCCGGGCCCCCTTTTGATGGGTGTGGAATTTTTGACAAATATTCCATGAGAGACCATTGACAACAGAAGTCTCCGGGAAAAAACACTACCCCCCTCCAAACCCCACGTCCCCATCAAAAATTAGACCCCCAGAAGGGAGGGTAGCAAAGGGGTATCAGGGACCACGGGGCCCGCCCCTTGGGCAGGGGGAAAGGGACTTCGCAAAGACAGGAAAAGGGAAAGAGGGAAAAGGGAAAAAAGGTAGGGAGAGATAAAAATGAAACAAAGTTCAAGGGGGGGGTGGGGTGGATGGGGAAAAAAAATTATATATGGGATCCTTTGGGTCTCTATTTTAAAGAAAATTGGTTAGTTTTATTTCTTCACATATAATATATATATTATATACATAATAGGCACTACTTGTATTGGTTAAAAACAGTAAAAAACTGTAGCATTTCTTTTGTCATTAATGTGTTAAACAAAAAGGCCCGCCCGTAGTAGTTTTTTATAAATTTTCGTGTAATCCAAGTGGGGGCCCCATTTAAAAGTTTTCACCCCGTTTCAGCATTCCCGAAGCTTTAGGGGGTGGTCCCCTTTAAAAAGGAAAGTGCCAATAGACCCCCCACAGCCAGCTACATGTGGCCTTCTTAACTACTCATTTCAAAGAGGGATAAAAAAAAACCCCCATTTTGTAAAAAAAATCAAAAGCACTTTTACAGCAAAAGGGATGTTTTTGATTTGTTTTTTTCCCGGGGACCTTTTTTATTTTTTTAAAGTAATTTTTAACCCCCCCAAGGACAGGAAAAGGGGCCCCCTTTGGGGGCTACTTCCATTACCCGTTGACGCCTTTCAACGGGGGGATGGGGTTTAGATTATTTTTTTGGCTTCTATTTGAAAGTTGGGTTCTTTTCTGTACTTCACTTTTTTTTGAAAATGGGGAAATAAAAAAAATTGTATTTTGAATAATTCCCTATTTTTTTTTAAAAGTTTTTATTGGGTTATCTAAAAAAATTACAGTTTACATATGTGCTATATGGAACAACATGAAAATAAATCAAAAAATTGATGATTACAAGGAAAATTGACAAACTTTTCAAAGTAAACAAATCACACAGGACATTGACAGTACCTCTTTTTTTTTGTCATTCCCCCTCCCTCCCCCCCCACCCCATTTGGTGCAACATTAATAACTGAGAACAAACAGCAGAATGCAAAACTGTATAAGTTCTTATTTGGGGTCCTCCACCTCATTGTTCCCCATAGATAGATAACCACATCCTACATTTGCATCCAACATTGAGACATATCGAGATGAGAGAAAACCCCTTCTATCTATAATCTTGTATATTAATAAGAGAGAACAAGAAATGTTCTGAGCTCCCCAATAACCAACAAGCAAAAGTTAGGCAGGCAGGCAGGCGACGCGTGACCACCCCGAGTTTGGCTCCTATCTCTCCCATGATCAAGAACCAGATATTGGTGGATCTCCACCCAGGAGCCTAGTTTGGTACCAGGAGGTCAAGTAAAAGCAATCGCTAATGGCTCGTTGAATACGCTCTGGCAACAAGGATATGTAGCTTTCCCATATTGCAAAGAAATTTTGTACACGCGATTCTTTTTGTAATGTTGCCTCAACCCAGTTCATATTCATTATAAAACAAGAGTTTTTCAAGGAAGAGTCTAAAGGGCAGTGATGTCTCGTGTATCCAGGTATGCAGTATTGTCTTCACTCCTGCCGCAGAAATCTCCTACACCCCGAAGTGCATGGAGTCTCCTGTATATTTATATGACCAAAAATTGCCCACAGCAGGTTTCTCAGAACATAATTTGTGAGATTAGAGGTTGTGAATGTTATGATCTTATCCCAGAAGGTTTGGATAATTGGGCAGCTCCAGAGGCAATGGAACAAGTCTACCTCAGGAGATCCGCAGCAAAAACAGTGGTTATCTGGATAAATTCCCATTTTATGGCCTCTAGATGGGGTTATATAGGCTCTGTCACACAATTGAAGGGTCATCTCCCAATATCTACTGGTGGGCAGGAATTTTTTGCTATTATTTAGTGCCACACATAGTGTGGGGATATCCAAGCTTGGATCATCTGCCGCCCACTTTGTTATTGCCATTGTGGACTCGGAAAAAAAACCAGTACGTATGGGGTTAATTTTTTAAAAAAGGGAGGTTAAACCCCTGGGAGTGTTTTATAAAGTAGTTTTCCCCACAAGGCCCGGATTCCATTCCCCCAATGAGACCTGGGAAAAACAGCTAGAGACGTAACTATGTGCACAAAGAAAATTTTGAAGAGGGGGAAAACTCTACGTTGGAAATTTATTCCGGAAGGGTCCTCCAAATAAGTTTTTTTTGTTTTTATATTAACCCCAAAAGGTAAAGGGGAAAGGGGATTCCCGCCCCGCCCATTTGGGAAAATTCCCCCCGGGGGGGATCCCCCCTTTTGGAAATTTGGGGGGTTGGCCAGAAAAGTGCTTAGCAAGGAAGCCTGGGGTTGGGAAGGGCCCGTTTTTTTCCTTAAAATTTTTGCCCCTGCTTTCCATGTCAAGAACAATAAGGGGTTAACCCGAATTGATTCTGGGGTGAAATGAAGGGGGTCTTGTTGGAAATTTGGGAAGTGGGCAATGCCCCAGGAACAGCTGATCCGCGGTAGAGTCCGCAAAAGCCGATCTATGTTGTATCCAATCCACCACGACCCAAAAGGGGCGCCGCCCCATTATTGCCCTAAAATTGGGCAGACCAATTCCTCCATTGGACTTGTGTTGTTGTAAGATTACTAACGGGATCCGAGGTCTCCCTCCCTTCCACACAAAGCTCCTGAACAATGCACGTATATCCCTTTCATCCTTTCCCTCTAAGATTTCCAAAAGGGAAGGAATGCATTTTATTAAAAAGTTTGGGAACCACTTTCCCCGCTTTAATTTAGGTTTCCCCCCGCCCACATATGACAAGGTAATTTCCTTCCGTCTGTTAATTTTTTCTACAGAGAGCGGACGTAAGGGTGATTTTTATTTTTGTATAAAGGGGAAGGGACCTGGTGGTATTTTTCCCATATTTTGGCAGCACCGTCTTGCACCACTGGAAGGGATACGCTGACAACCAACCGGGGCGCGCTGGCCCCTCCCAAAATTAAAAGGGGGACATTTTCTCTGTATTTTAAAATGTTTCCCTGAAAAAATTTCCCAAAAATTCCTAAAGGGCTTTTCAAAATTTTGGCAGGTTTTCCCCGGGATCCGGAGGCAACAAAGAAAAGCAAAAGCAGCATCCTCTATTGGCCGCCCCATCCCCTAAAACCCCCTTTTGGTGGCGTAATGGCGAAAAGTGGTTCGCAGGGGCCCCCCCCCCCCCCCGGGTCCAGTGCTAAATTAAAAAAAAAGGGTTGGGTGGGGGACAGCCTTGGGGGAGGTTCCCTAAAGAGTGTATTGGGGCAGAAAAATGCTCCCCCTTTTAACCCTCAGGGTTCTAAAAAGTATTTTCTTGAATAAAGCTTACAAAGTTTTAAATTTGGTCCAAAAACCCCTTCCCCCATTGAGTTGTCAATTGGAAAGGCCACGAACCGTATTTAAAAGCCTTTGGGGGCGTCTAAAAAGAGAAGCCCTTGGGGCGGGCCCCAGCGTCCGGGTCTTGTGCCCCAACAGTAGCCGCAATTGCCCAGTATATTTCAAAATTGAATGCCCTTCCTTTTACAAAACCCCTTTGGAGGGATGAAATTTTAAAAGGGGGTTTAAAAGATTTAATTCTTTTGTATGATTTTTGTGAGAAATTTGTAGTCACAGTTCAGTAAAACTATAGGGCGATAGCTTTTTTTAACCCCTGGGGAAAACCCATTTGGTTTTTGTAGCAGAATGGTTTTTTAGATCTTGGAAATTGATCTGTTGATCCTGGTCGAGGGGGTTTTGGTGTTATATAAGGAGGTTAGTATGGGGGTCACCATTGATGGGTTTAAAAAGTTTCATTCCCCTATTTCAGGAGTAGGTTTTGGGGCCAAAAAAAAGGGTCCGCCCTTTTGAATATACCAAACTTTTTAAAAAAACAGGAAAAAATTTTGTTTAAAAAAGAAAAAAAAAAATAAATAAAAAAAAAACTTAAGGAAAACTTTTTTAAAACCCTTTTTTTTTTTTTTTAGCAAAAAATTTTGGGAAAATGTGTGAATTCCTGAACAAATGCTGTGATATCCTTCTTAAAGGTTCCTGTAATTTTAAAAAAATTTTTACCTCAGCAAAAACCCGATAAACCCTTTTTTTAAAGGGGCAAAAAAACCCCCTTAAAAGGCATTTTGTGTGAAATAAAAACTTTTTATATCCGATTAGTGAGGGGCTGCAAAAAAAACAATCCAATTTTAAATTATTTTAAATAAACCACTTTTCTTTTCACTTTAAAATTGGGGGAAAATATAGTAGGGGTTTTAGTTTTTGAAGGCAATCCAAGTGCAACAAATTTCTTCAGCAACAAAAAAAACTTTTTAAACTAAAGGGTTTTTGTTTCCCTTTACCGGTTTTTTAGTCGGGCGTTTGGATCAAGTTCTTTTGGGCATCCAGAAAGGTCATTTTAGTCCCCCTTTAAAAATGGGTTTTTACAAATCTGGGGGCTTTTCATTTTTTTTTTTTAAAAAACCTTTTTCAACGTATCCTTTAAATTTAAATTTTTAGGTTTTTTGGATTTTCTTTTTAGTTGCACCAAAAAGTTGTTTTTAGCAAATTTTTACCCTAATTTTCAAAAAATCGTAAAAATTTTTCACCAATAATATTTTTTGGGATTCCTTTTTTGTGTTTTTTTGGGATATGCTTTTTAAAAAAGGGGCTAATTCCCAATTTTTAGGTTTCCTATGACAGCCCCCTCGCACAAAAAAAAACCCCCCACTTTATTTGTGTTTTAAAAGGTTTTTTAAACCCCCCAAATTGGTGCATGCAACAGCAAGGGGAAAGGGAAAAAGATAAAAATGTTTTTTTTTAAAAGGGTTTTGCGTGAGGCAAGGATGACTATTTCCTTAGTTTTAAATATAAAACCCCTCCTTTAAAACAAGGGTTAAAAAATTTCCCCATACTTATTTTGTTTTAAAAGGAGCAAGTAAAATTTGTTTTTTTAAGGTTTTGGCTGTTTTCCCAAAAAACTGTAAAATTGGGTGGGGGGATCCTTTTTACAATTTTCTTGAAAGATAAAACTGGAAAACCCTTTAAAATGTTTTTTTATGTTTGGGCAGTTTACATTACAGTTCATAATGGCCCTTTTCTATTTTCATCTCCCACAAGTCAATTAAGTGGTCCAAGGGTTTCATTTAAGTCTTCCTTTAGGGTTTCCCTTAAAAGGGTGGTCCCTTTTTAGGTTTTTGTTTCCCTTTGGGTTTGCAAAAATTTTTTCATTAATGGGGTGTTTTTTGGTTTGTTTTTTTTTGCGTTGAATGTTTTTGGGGGGAAAAAAATATTTTTTGTAAAAATCGGAGGGGTTTTAAAACATTACTTTATTTTCTTTGGATGCATTCTTTTAAAAATTTTTTTGGAAAAAAAAGGGTTTTGTAAGAATTTGGAGCTGGTTAAAAAATTTTTTGTCCTGGTTTAAACAAGCTTTGACTTCTTCCTTCCAGGTTTTTGACCTCTACTTCTTTTTTTTAACAAAACAAAAATAAATTTTTTTGCCTTTTTTTTTCTTAAGTCTAACAGAAATTTCAGCTGTAATAATGTGATAGCATTTTTTTTTTACAAATATTGGAAAAAAGGGCATTTCTGGTTCTGGTGCAAATTTTTTCAGTTCGCCTTTTGGGCCCTTTATTGGTGAATGTTGGGGGTTTATTTGGGACAAAAAAAATAATAACCTTTTCCAAAAATTAACAATTTTCTAAAAGCTTGTAATCTATGGTCCAATTTTTGTAAGGGGTTTTTTTTTTCAAAAAATTTTTAAAAAAGAAGCTTTTAAACTTCAACAATTTTTTTCCAAGTTCTAATTGGAAATTTCACTTCATTGAAAAAAAATTGCAAGGGCTAGTTTCCTTTCCCCAAAAGGTTTAAAATTTTCCTTTTATTTGTTTTGTAAACAAATTTGTTAAGTGTGTTGGTAAATTGCTCTTGAATTGGTCAAAATTACTTTATAAAGGGATGTTTCCACTGTGTTTTTTTGGGTCGAATAAAAAAATTCAAAAAAGGGTGCTTCAATCGCTTTCCCAAAAGGAGGTGGGGGTTTGGATATGGGTTTTTTTAAACAGGGATTTCACCATATAGTTTTTCTTAGAGGGTCTGCTGGTCTTTTTGGGCAAGAATTTAAATTGGGGAAATTTTCTGGCGGGTCTGGGAAAAACGCATGTAAAAGAGAATTTAGTTTATACTTGTCTGAATTTCCGAAGGGTGTTTTTAATTGAAAAGCAAAAGTTAATTCCCCACTGCACATTTTTTTAGATGTTTTTTGGGGTTGGGGGAAAATCTTTTTGACAATTTTACTTATCCATGTGGGTTCATAGATTTGTTTTCTCGTGGGACATTGTGCTTTAATTATTTAAGTCTGACAGCCAAAAACTTTTTTTTTTTTTTGTTTTCAGAGATGTTATGGGCTTTTTTTTTGCGGGTTGAGGGGGACATTGTTATTGGTACCATTATGGGGGGAAATAATTGACGTTTTGATCACTTTTTTTTAAAGGTTTTTTTGTGAGATTTTTTTTCCCCAAACCTTGATTTTGAATTCATGTAGCAACATCTTTTAATATATGATTAAAAAAAGTAAAGGGTTTTTTTTTTCCCAGCACCCTTTTTAAAAATTCCCTGGTTCTAAAATCGGAAAAGGCGGCACAAAGGTCATATTTGTTCAGTTTAAGAATTTCATTGAAAAAATATTCACGGTCCTTCATGAATTTTTTTCCCTTGTAGATAAAAAGTGGGGGAAAATTGGATCATTTTAAAAAATCCTACATTTTATAAAAAAGTCTCCGAAAGGTTTAACGTGGATAAAATTTTTATAGCAACTTTTGGCCCAAAATAGGTTTTTTTAAAAGGTTTTTTCAAAAAGTATGCAAGCTTTGTTATTCAGGATGACCAAATGATACTGTAAGTTAAAGGGGAAAATTTTTGAATTTTTTAAATAAATTTTCCCAGTTGGGTTTCAAAAACTAAAATAGACCAAAAAAGAAAATTTTTTAAATTTTTTAAAAAAAAACTTTTTGTTTTTCTTTTTAAGCTCAATTTTGAAAAACCCGTTTTGATCACAAGGTAAGCCACAGGCATTTGTTGGTTATCGACTTTTGATCTTTTTTTTTTAAAAAATTTTTAGGTTTTCTTTTTATAATTCTTCAATTTTTTTTTTTTTTTTTTTTTTAGCAAAAGTGAAAAACGTTTTCTTGTTGATCCCAAAGGTCGCTGTGACTTTTGGTTTTTTTGGGTTGGGGGATGTGCCCGCTTTTCATTACCAAAATCAGGGGTTTACAATTGGGGCCGGTTTTTTCCCTTACATAATATTTTTTGTTTTTGAAAAAACCCGACAGGGTTTCCTTTTTTTACTCCCTTGGATCTTTAAGGTTTGTAGTATTGTTTAAGAACAAAAAGAAGTGTTTAAAACTGGGGATATCACATTTTAAAACCTTTTTCAAACTAAACTTTAATGGTTTACTTAAAATGTGTTTGATGTGCCCCCTTTCCCGTGACTGTAAAAGGGCCTTGTTAAAACCCGGTTAAAACTGGAGTATTTAAGTCCCGGGAATTCCCCGCCGGAATTTTCGCAAATTAGGGTGAAAAAGTCCCAAATCCTTTTGGTTTAAACCCCAGTTATAAAAGGGAAAATAGGATTCGTTTTTCCCCCGCCCCGGCGGGTTTCGCCGAGGGGGGGGATAAGTGGGCTTTTGAAATTTCCCGCGGGGGTTTTTAAGGGCCGTTGGGAATACAAGTCTATGGGCCCGGGAAGGGGCCGGGCCCCCCCCTCCCGCCCGCCCCCGGCCCACAGGGGTAATTGGGGCCCTAAATTTTGCCCCGCAAATTTTCTCCGTTTTGAACATTGCCTAAGGAGTATGGGAAATTTTTTTTTTACTTTAGGCAATAGAAAAACGCATTGAAATGACTTTTTTTCATTTAGTTCTGCCTGACTAAGAACTATGAAAACTTTTTCAAATGTTAACTGTTCATAAACCCCAGACATATATTTTGGTAATTTTAAAATGAAAATTTTATATTTCCTTTTTTTTCCCGAGACTTTTACCTTTTTATGCTCCTTTTTTACTTTAGCAAAAAAATTTTTATGTATATGCCCGGGGGTTTAATTTTTTAAAATTTTTGTAAATTTTGGGATTATTAAAGGTCATGTACACCTTTTGCAACAACTTTTTAGTGGTTTAGTTGTTTCCTAAATTTGGGCAACTTTCTAAGCAATCTTTAAGACAAATTTCCTAACGCTTCTGAGAGATCTTCTCCACGCTGACACTCCCAAGTTTGAAACAGATCCTTCAAACTTCTGTGTCTGACAGGTAATTGTCTGATTTTTCTCTCAAATTTTGAGATTGCAAATTTTGTGATTGGGATAAGTCAATGGTGGGGCAGTTTAAAGGGAGGGCACCCAAAAAAAAACCCAAAAATATTTTGAAATTTATTTTTTTTCCCTTTGGTGGATATTATATATATAATATATATATAAATAACATATATATATATATATATATATATATTTTTTTTTTTTTTGTAAGGAGGGGAACAGAGGAATGTGTTAAGGGGGTTTTATCCCGGGCCGGGTCCTTGGATAAAACCTTTGTGTCCAGGCACTGCCCCCAAGGTAAGGGGGCCTTGGGGGGAAGAAAAGGGCCAAGTTAGAGGGGGGGCAATATGACTGGACATATGTTTAAAATGTTTAATGTGCAGTATGGGTTTCCAGCCATTCCCGGGGCGGTTTTCTTTTGGGGTAAGCATGGGCAGGGGGGTGCTTACTCCCCCTGGTTCTATCCCAGGATTTCCCTGGGATTATGTCAGCGGGTTTAAGCTGACTAGGGTGGTTACAACCCCTGACTACCTTAAAGTTTTGGGTGGAGACATGCTGAAAAACCAGCAGGAAAACTTACAAACTGTTAGTAAGTTGCTCTTTGATAGTCAGTGCTCAGACAAGCAGGCGTTTGTTTTGTTTGTATTTGTGCATACCTTGCACTTGCTTTTCTGTTTGCTGCTTAATAAAAATACAGCGGCCCTGTATTTTTGCACCTGAAGATCTGTCTCCGTCTCTGCCTGGAAACACACGTGTGCTAAGATCCCAGAGCCGCTAAAGCTCACATATGGTGGAGGTATGCGAAGGGCATATTAGAGGCAGTACTCTGATAAATGCCTGAGACAGAAGGAAGCGTAAGAAACGTATGTCCTGGGTGAAAGCAGCTACTGCACAGACAACCAGTGAAAGTAAGTCAGTGAAAATGGGCGAGCTGGTAAAACAGCTGGTACAAGCGAACGGCAACCTCCAGCTGATGGCGGCTAGTCAGCAGAAGGTGCACGAGAAGACGATCCGGGCCCAAGCTGAGACAAACCGCCTGCTAATTGAGACCCACCACGGTGAGCCACGGTGAAGGAACAACAGCAGGTGAACCAACTCTGCAGAACAGCTTCAGGCCTTGGCGGTGAGGCCAGAGGGGCCAACAGGTGTGCAGTCAACACCCCGCCAGGTGGTGCAAAGTTCCCTGCGCAAGATGACCAAAGATGATGACACCGAGTTTGATCCTGCCAAACTCGCCAGGTCCCAAATGTACGACCTGTTCCACCTTACCAACAAGTGGCTACAGTCGGAGACTCTCACCCCTGCCCAGTGGTCGAGCGGGTGGTCTGTGACCGTTTTGGGGCGGGCCCTTCCATCAGGCTCCAGCGGTGCGTGGGCTACCAGACCCCAAAAGTGTGCGAACTGGTCACGGTGGTGGAGAGATCAGGCCACCCCGGAGAGTTCCTGCAGGTGCTACACCGCCAGGGGAATCCGCAGACCTCCACCCGCGGTAATGACTGTTCCTGTCCCAAGAGGGGAGGGCTCGGTTAAGCGGAAGGGGGGAGGCCACCACCACCACAAGGGACCCTGTCCTAACCTGGGTCCCCAAACTGCTGGCGGTTTCCAAGTGGGGGGTGGG
>JAODAL010020010.1:0-70524 GCA_025379985.1 Phyllomedusa bahiana
TGGGGGGTGGGCCCTAATTCTGTAGGAACAGCCGATGACCCCAAATTTTTTTTTATGGGCGCCCCCTGAGGACCCCAATCTGTATTTACGCCTATGACCCCCAAATTCTGTAGGGCCCCGCCTGAGGACCCCCCAATTCGTATGGACGCAGCCTGAGGACCACTAATTCTGGATGGCCCTCCCTGAAGGCCACAAAATTTTGTATGGACGCCCCTGAGGGCCCCCCAAATTTTGTATGGACCAGCCTGAGGACCCAATTTTGTAGGACCCGCCTGAGACCCCAACGTAATGGCGCCCCGTGACCCCTAATTTTGTAGGACCCCCCCGATGACCCCTAATTTTTATGGCCCCCTGAGGGGCCCCTTTTTGTAAGGACCACCTGAGGACCCCTAATTCTGTATGGAAGCCGCCTAGGCCCCTAACTCTGAGGACGCAGCCAGGAAAGTTTAAAAACCCCCAACCCTTTTTTGAGGTGCAGCCTGAAAAAACCCCTAATTCTGTAGGAAAGCCAGAGGCCCCTAATTCTGTATGGACGCCGCCTGAAGACCCAAATTTTGTATGGAGCGCCTGAGGCCCCCTAATTCTTAGGACGCCCCTTTGGGACCCCTAATCTGTTTGGGGCCGCCTGATGACCCCTAATTCTGTATGGATGCAGCCTGAGGACCCCTAATTTTGAAGGGAGCATGAGACCACTAATTCGTAGGACCCGCCTGAGGGCCCCTAATTTTTGTAAGGGACGCCGTGGGGGGCCCCTAATTTTTGTAGGACGCCCGATACCTAATTCTGTATGGACGCAGCCTGAGGACCCCTAATTCTGTATGGACGCAGCCTGAGGACCCCTAATTCTGTATGGACGCCGCCTGATGACCCCTAATTCTGTATGGACGCCGCCTGAGGACCCCTAATTCTGTATGGACGCAGCCTGAGGACCCCTAATTCGTTGGGGCACCACCCTGTTACTACTCTATCAATATTTTTTTTTGCTCATGCAAGTTTTTACAGTTTTGTATATTCATGAACCAGGAAGCTCAGGATGAGCTGGATTATATATCAGATAAAGAAGTACTGTGGGAACTGTGGAAGGACACATCAATAATAAGATGAATCTGGGATCCTCATCTAATCTGCAGCGGGCCTTTGGGGGCCCATATATAATACACTCAAGTGGTTACAGTGGTGGCCACCTACTGCAGTATTGGGTGGAACAGTGATATCCTCTGCGCTCTCATCCTGGAGATCCGGGATATGATTAGCATTTATCCAGTGACTGTCAGGAACACTTAGGGCGACCCTGCTCCCACGACCCCTCACTGATGTCAGGGACACAGCTCTAAGGCCTGATGACTGGACAGACGGATCCACAATAAGCCCAATACTCCCAACCAGGAACCCACCCTAAGCAACAAGGACCCAGGGAGACCAGGACCCTCAACATCTCACTCTAATCATAGCACAGGCTGAACCTGAGAAAGCAACTATAATATACTATATACTATAACATAATGTAGACACCCAGAGAACTGCGCGCATAGGGAACAGCTATTATATGTGAAATATAATGTATACACAAACCTATGCACATAGAGAAAGCAACTGTAACATACACACATAGACCTGACACAAATATATGATGTATATAATGTACTACAACATAGTATTAGGTCTACACAAACCAAAAGCAACTGTTATATATGAAAGATTAATTGTAACATAATGCAGTATATAGAGACCTGTGCACATAGAGAGATAACTTGTGATATAATATAATGTGAGATAATAATACCCAATCCTGAGAAAACAACTAAAATATATGATATGTAATATATAATAAAATAATTTATACACACAGTGAGCTCAGCGCATAGAGAACAATGATTATATGAGCAATATAATATCCAATCGTATATAAACCGAACTGAGAAAGCAACTATAATATACTACAATCTATTAGAATACAGACATACACAAACCTGAGTGCATCTATGTGAAACATGATGTAACATAATAGATATACACAGCCTGTGTGCATAGAGAACGCCACTATAATATGATATACAATATACCATAATATAATGTATGCAGAGACCTGTGCACTCAGAGAGCGCTAATATAATGTGTGATATAACATAGTAGAATAAACTATATACACCATATAGTATCATTTATAGTCTAAATGTTATACACACAGCCCTGTGCACCGAGAGCAAATGTTGCAAATCATTTCATACAATATCACGTATTATAATGTATACACAAACCTGTGCACACAGAGCGGGCAAATATCACACGGAATATAAAATATGTACACACAGAAACCAGAGCACATAGAAAGCAAGTACTGCATATACAATCATATACAATGATGTAATATATATGCAAACCAGTATCTAGGAAGAGACCACAAATTACCAGTCGTATATAAAGCAGAATATATATAAACACAAACATTTGCCGGTAATAAAAGCAAATATCATATGAGAAATCTCATGAACCATAACGTAGTGAGATAGACACAAGCCTGGGCGCATAGAGAGCAAATGTTACATGATATCACATAAAGTACTGTATAATATACACCGAAATCTGGGCGCATAGAGAGCAAATATAGCATGAAGGATACTACCATAACAGAACAGGATAGGACAGAGCCACAGGGCCTGGAAGCAAATAAAATAATAGATCCGCTGTATACAGTATTTCATAAAAGTCAGCACACCCCTCACATTTCTACAAACAACACTGAGGTTCTGACCCTGATACAATGTAAAGTATCACTGCTTGTATCACAGGGAAGAACTCACAGCATCAATGTCTATGGGGACAAAAGTGAGGACACCCCTAAGAGACCGCAAAAGTGAGGACACCCCTAAGGATACAATGTAAAGTAGTCAGTGCCCGGCTTGTATCACAGGAAGAACTCACAGCATCAAAAGTCCCATGGGAAAAAGTGAGGAACCCCTAAAGAAAGCAAAAGTGAGACACCCCTAAGGATACAAAAATAAAGAATTCAGGCCCCCTTGTATCACAAGGGAGGGGGCTACAGCACAAATTCAATGGGCCAAAAAATGAGGACACCCCCAAGAGGGAAAAAAAGGGGACACCCCTAAGTGATACAATGTAAATAGTAGTGCCGGGCTTTTATCCAAAGGGAAAAAATCACAGCATCAATGTGTAGGGGACAAAGTGAGGACCCCCCTAAAAGAGGACGCAAAAGTGAGGAAACCCCCCCAAAGGGAACACAAAAGTGAGGACACCCCTAAAAATCAAAGTAAAAATAGTCAGTCCCGGCTTTTATAAAGGGAAGAACTCACAGCATCAAGTCTGGGGCAAAAGTGAGGGCAAAAAAAAAGGGACCGCAAAAGTAGGACACCCCAAAATGATCAATGTAAAGAGTCATTCCCCCCCTTGTAACACAGGGAAGAATCCAGCACATGTTATGGGGCAAAAGTGAGGACACCCCTAAGGGGACCGCAAAAAGGTGAGGGGTACAAAAACACCCCTTTTTAAGGGAAAAAAACAAAAGTTTTGGGGGCAAAAACACCCCTAAAAAGGGGCAAAAAGTGAGACAACCCCCAAGGAAATTCAATTTAAAGTGTCGTCCCGGCGTATCAAGGGAAAACTCACAGCATAATTTTATGGGGAAAAAAAGTGGGGAACCCCCAAGGGACGCAAATGGGAGGACACCCTAAATGATACAAGTAAAGTAGTCATTCCCCGGGGTTGTAACACAGGGAAGAACTCACACATTTTTGTTATGGGGACAAAAAGTGGGACACCCTAGGGGGGGGCCCAAAGTGAGGAATCCCCAGGGACAAAAGGAGGACCCCCCTAAGGAAACAAGAAAAAGGTCCCCCAAGTTAGGGGACAAAAGTGAGGACACCCCTAAGTAACAACAAAAGTGAGGACATCCCTAAGTGACAAAAGAGAGGACCTCCCCCCTAAGTGACACCAAAAGTGAGGATCCCCCTAAGTGACAACAAAAGTGAGGACACCTCTAAATGAAAATGGACAAATTCTGTCCAATTTTCTTTTTCAGTGTCATGTGACCCCACACATCATCTATACAACCCATATACCACACTAGTGACCCCACATCATCTATATACCCCATATACCACACTAGTGGATCCCCCCAAAAACCCCACTTCTATATAACCCATATACCATGCTAGTGACCCCATATATCAGTACAACCCATATACCACACTGGCAACCTCACACATCTATATATCGCATATACCACAATAATGACAGACACATCATCTATATACCCCATATACCAAACTAGTGACCTCACACGTCATCTATAAAAACCATATACCACACTAGTGACCCCACACATCATCTATATAACCCATATACCATGTTAGTGACCCCACACATCAGTACAACCCATATATCACACTGGCAACCTCACACATCTATGTATCCCATATACCACAATAATGACAGCCACATCATCTATATACCCCATATACCAAATTAGTGACCTCCCCCCACTCATCTATTAAAAAACCATAACCCCAAATAATGACCCCCACACATCATTAAAACCTTAAAAACCACACAAGTGACTACACATCTCTAATCCCATATACCACACTAGTGACCCCACACATCTATATACCCTATATACCACACTAGTGATCCTACATATCTTTATACCCCATTTGCCACAACAGTGATCCACACATCATCTATACAACCCATATACCACAATAGTGACCCCACACATATATATAACCCATATACCACATTTTTACCCACACATCTTTATCCCCCCTAACCATATGAACCCCCCCCACTTTATACCCCATATACCAAATATGACCAACATATTTTAAACCATAACCAAAATATAAAACCCCAAATCATCCATAACCCTTTAAACCCCCCACAAAGGGCCCCCCACATCTTATAATCAAAAATCACCTAGTGGACCCCACACATCATTTTTTTTCCCCCTTTAAAAAACCCCATATACCACACTAGTGACCCCACACATCATCTATAGAACCCATAGACCACACTAGTGACCCCACACATCATCTATATACCCCATATACCACACTAGTGACCCCACATCATCTATATAACCATTAACCCCCCTAGTGACCCAACATTTATAAACCCCTAACCAACCCAGTGACCCCCCCACATCATCTTATTCATATCCAAACTAGTACCCCCCCAACATCATCAAAAAACCCCCTATACCCCAAAATAGTGACTCTACAAAAACTCTATATAGTCCATTTCCCAAAAATACCCCAGACACTCCCTAACCCATTGACCCAAAAATGACCCCACATCATCTTTTTTACCCCAAAATACCCACTAGTGACCCACACTCTTTATACCCCCTATACCAAAAATATGACTCTACCTCATCTTATATTCCATATACCAATTTTGGACCCCCCCAAAATTATATTACCTATAGACCACACTAGTGACCCCACACATCTATATAACCCATAGACTACACTAGTGACTCTACACATCATCTATATACCCCATACAATAAACTAGTGACCCCACACATCTATATAACCCATATACCACACTAGTGACCCCCCCAAACATCTTTATACCCCAAATTTTCCCCAAAATTGTATCACACATCATAATATATTCCTAAAAAAAACAAAGGGCCCCAGACATCACCAAAAAAAAACCCTTGACCAAACATGATCCCACCATCGTATAACTCATAGATCACACTAGTGACCCCACACACATCAAAAACCCCATATCCCCACTATGACCCCCACCACTTTAAAACCCCATAAACCAAACTGGTGACTCACACACACTTTAAGTCCCCTATACCACACTAGTGCCCCACAATCTATATAACCTAAGACCCACTAGTACCCCCCCCCAATCCCCCTTAAATTTAACCCAAACAAAAAAAACCCCACATGACCCCACATGTCATCTATATACCCCATATACCACACTAGTGACCCCACAAATCATCCATTTAACCCATAGACCACACTAGTGACCTCACACATAATTCATTTAACCCATATATCCCACTAGTGACTCCACACATCTATATACCCCATTTCCCCCATAGTGACCCCCATATTATATACCCCCAAAAACCACACTAGTGACCCCACACATCTATATTTTTTTTTTTTTAACCTACACCCCCACTAGTGACTCTACTATTATCAAAAAACCAAAATTTCCACACTAGTGACCCAAATCTATTAAATAAAATAGTGCTAATAATATTATATTATCCATTACCACACTGTGGACTTTTAAAAAAAAAATTGGGAAGGGTGAGTGTGCGGGGAGATTTTTATAATTATTTTTTTTCCCATCTCCTTGGATATATAAAACCCCAGGACAATCCTCAGTGGTTAAACGGGTGAAGCACAACACAAGGTGGAAAACATTTTCAGATTTTAAGACCCCCTTTAAGCGGTTTTACTTTAAAAGTTCAGGGGAAAAATTGGTTGTAATTAACTGACCAAAACATGGGATACAAATGGTTTGGGGGGAAATTTTTAAAGAGCCCAATACTGGGGTTACATCTGGATTGGGTAATCTTCTAGGCTGATACATGGATCCCCTTGGATTTGGGACATTAAATGTGAGCCGTCATGGGGATAAACCCCTTGGATTGGATAATTAATTGCAGAATAAAGGGATACACCCCTGGATTTTGGTACATATTTAAAATGACAAATTTTCTGGGATAACCCTCTGGATTGGATACATATAATCTCGCCGAAAATGGGATACACCCTCTGGATTGGATACATATCATCTGCAGCCAGATACATTGGATACACCCTCTGGATGGGATACATTAATTGCAGCCGATCGGGATAACCCTCTGGATTGGATACTCAATCCCCGGCCAATAATGGATACACCCTCTGGATTGGGTACATATAATCTGCAGCAGTCATGGGATACACCCTTGGATTGGGTACTCTAATCCCGCCCAGATAATGGGATAACCCTCTGGTTGGATAATCTAAACCCCGGCCAGATAATGGGATAAACCCCCTGGTTTTGGTACATTAATTCCAGGGCCCCTACTGGATACACCCTCTGGATTGGATACATCGAATCCTAGGCTAGATACATGGGATACACCCTCTGGATTGGATACATATAATCTGCAGCCAGATACATGGGATACACCCTCTGGATTGGATACATGTAATCTGCAGCCAGATACATGGGATACACCCTCTGGATTGGTACTCTATTCGGCCAGATAATTGGATACCCCTCGGTTTTGGGTACATTAATCTAGGCCGTACATGGGATACACCCTCTGGATTGGATACATCTAATCCTCGGCCAGATACATGGGATACACCCTCTGGATTGGATACATCTAATGTGCAGCCAGATACATGGGATACACCCTCTGGATTGGATACATCTAATCTGCAGCCAGATACATGGGATACACCCTCTGGATTGGATACATCTAATTCCCTTGGGCCCCAGGGTTCATTTAATTACCAAAAAAACCCCCCTGTTGGATACATCTAATCCTCGGCCAGATACATGGGATACACCGTCTGCATTGGATACATCTAATGTGCAGCCAGATACATGGGATACACCCTCCGGATTGGATACATCTAATCCTTGTCCACAATCCGCTAGCCCCGATCATCTGTGAGCTGGAGATTCCCACACACCCCGGCAGCCAATGACAGCAGCTGCAATCACTATATGATATGTCATGTATCCAATGAAGGGAGCTGCCAATTATCACCTGCTCCTTATTAGATCACAGCGATTTCTGTGACTTCCAGGTATTTCCCCATAGCAGGGCCGCGGACACCTCCGTCGGAGCGCTGTCCATGGTGCTGATCCACAGCAGCAGCCAAACATGGAGCCCCCAGTGTGGCCCCCCCCAACCTGCTCCCAGCAGAGGACAATGCTCGCCTACCTTTCATCCAGTCCACCACCTGCTTGGCGCTCCACTTTCTGATGGGCTCCATGACTAAAGCCATCCCACAGCGAGGTGATCAGTCACCCAGATGCGGAGAGAAGGCGGGAGGGGTGCGGGAGCTCAGTGCATGGCTGGGAGTCCGGAGGATGCGGGAGTCCGGAGGAGGCTGGAGCTCAGTGCATGGTGGGTGCAGGAGTCCGGAGGATGTGGGAGCTCAGTGCATGGGGGGTGCAGGAGTCCGGAGGATGCGGGAGCTCAGTGCATGGTGGGTGCAGGAGTCCGGAGGAGCCTAGAAGATGCTGGAGCTCAGTGCATGGTGGGTGCAGGAGCCGAGAAGGGGCTGGAGCTCAGTGCATGGTGGGTGCAGGAGTCCGGAGGTTGCGGGAGTCCGGAGGGTGCAGGAGTCCGGAGGATGCGGGAGTCCGGAGGGTGCAGGAGTCCGGAGGATGCTGGCTGCGGCCCCGTCCCTCCAGGAATTTTGCCCCGCACTGGGGTTCCCGTAAAGTATGAAATTACAACCCCCTTATGGTCTGTGGCGCCCCCCCCCCACCGCACCCCACGGGGAGCCGGGGGGTGCTGCAGTAAAAGTGTGCGCTCAGGGACTACTTCTATTCCCGGGCCCGGCGGGGGGGGGAGGCCGGGGCCCCGGCAGCCGGGTCATGGCTGGGGCTTCCCCAGAACTGAGGGGGAGAAACCCAAATTAAAACAACCCCCCCCCTCGGGAAAACCCCGGGCCCCAAAAATAGAGGAACCCCCCCCTAATAATTTTAAAACGGACCCCCCAAAAAATTTGGGGGGGGACCCCCCTAATAATAATACTGGACCCCCAAACCCAGAGGACGCCCCCTAATTATAATACTGGACCCCCAAACCCAGAAGACGCCCCCTAAAAATAATTTCTTTGGGCCCCCAAAAAAAAATAAAAAAAAAAAAAAAAAATAAAAGGACACCCCCTAATAAAATACTGGCCCCCCCAAAAAAAGAGGACCGGCCCCCCCAATAATTAAAACGGACCCCCAAAAACCCCAAGGGCGGCCCCTAATAATTTTAACTGGGGCCCCCAAAACATAGAGGACGCCCCCTAATAATAATACTGGACCCCCAAGCCCCGAGGACGTCCCCTAATAATAAAACTGAATCCCCAAACCCAGGGCCCCCCTAATAAAAATTTCTGGGCCCCCAAACCCAAAGGACGGCCCCCCCTTAATAATAATACTGGAACCCCCAAAACCCAAAAAGGGCGCCCCCCTTTAAATAATACTTTGGGCCCCCCAAACCCCCGGGGGGACGTCCCCTAATAATAAACTGGAAACCCCCCAAAAAATGAAGGGCGCCCCCTTTTAAAAAATACTGAACCCCCCCAAACCCCGGGGATGCCCCCCCCCCAAAAATAATGGACCCCAAAAAAAAAGAGGAAAGTCCCTAATAAAAAATACTAGACCTCCAAACATAGTGAAAAACCCCAGAAATAATTTCCTTTGGGCCCCCCCCAAACCCCGGGGGGACCCCTTTTGTAATAATTTTCTAGGACCCCCAAACATAGAGGACGCCCCCTAATAATAATAATACTGGACCCCCAAACCCAGGGGACGCCCCCCAATAAAATTTCTGGGGAAAAACCCAAAAATTTTCAGTAGCCCCCAATAATACTAGACCCCCCCAAACATGAGGCCTCCTAATAATAATACTGGGGCCCCCCCAAAAAAAAAACACCCCTAGTAATAATACTGGGACCCCCCAAAACCCCGGGGGCCCCCTAGTTAAAAATACTGGACCCCCAAACCCTTCTAACGCCTTTTTTCCCCCCAAAAATTATAAAAAACCCCAAACATAGAGGACCTCCTAATAATAATAATGGATCCCCAAACCCAAAGGATTTTTTTAGTAAATAAACCTTTTCCCCCCCAAACCCAGAGGGGGCACTCCTAATAATAAACCCGGACCCCCCAAACCCTAGAGGACGCCCTTCCCCAAAATAAACTGGGGCCCCCCAAAAAACAAGAGGACGGGCCCCCCAAAAATAATACTGGACCCCCCAAAACATAGAGGACGCCCCCTAATAAAAATACTGGACCCCCCAAACCCCCGATGATGCCCCAATAAAAATTTCGGGCCCCAAAACATAGAGGACGCCCCCTAATAATAATACTGGACCCCCAAAACATAGAGGACGCCCCCTAATAATAAAACTTTAAACCCCCCAAAACCCCGAGGCACTCCCCAATAATAATAATTAAAAATGGACCCCCAAACCCCGAGGGGCGCCCCCTAATAATAAAAACTGGACCCCCAAAACCCCGTGGGGCGCCCCCTAATTTAAAAATTTCTGGACCCCCCAAACCCAGTGACGCCCCCCCCAAAAAAAACTGGACCCCCAAAAACCCCGAGGCGGGCCCCTAAAAAATACTGGACCCCCCCCAAACCCCCCGGACGCCACCTAATAATAATACTGGGCCCCCAAAACCCCGAGGACGCCCCCAAAATGATACGGACCCCCCCAAAACCCCAAAGGGCGCCCCTAATAATAAAACTGGACCCCCCAAAAATACGTTTTCGCCCCCCTAATAATACTAGACCTCCAAACATAGTGAAAACCCCTAGTAATAATACTGGAAAACCCCAAAAACCCCGGGGGGCAAACCCCCAGTAATAAATTTTAAAAATAGACCCCCAAACAAGAGGCGCCCCCCAATAATTTACTGGAAACCCCAAAAAAATACGTAAAGCCCCTAATAATACTAACCTCCAAAATAGAGGACCCCCCCCAATTAAAAATACTGGGCCCCCCAAAAAAAGAAACACCCCTAGTAAAAATTTCGGACCCCCAAACCCAGGGGACACCCCTAATAATAAAAATGGGGCCCCCCCAAAACCCCGGGGTTTTTTTCTGTAAAAAAACCTGGCCCTAAAACCCCGAAGGGAAACCCCCAAATTTAAAAAACCTGGACTCCAACAAGCAGAGGATGCCCCCTATTAATAATACTGGGGGCCCCCCCGAACAAGAGGGGCAAAACCCCCAGTAAAAAATCCTGGACCCCCAAACCCGAAAGGAAAAGCCCCCCCAATAATTTTTTTTGGACCCCCAAACCCAGAGGTCCGGGCCCCCCTAATAAAAATTTCTGGCCCCCAAACCCAGAGGACACCCCCTGATAATAATACTGGACCCCAAAAACATAGAGGAAGCCCCCTAATAATAATCTTGGACCCCCAAACCCAGAGGAGACCCCATAGTAATAATCCTGGAACCCCAAACCAAGAGGACCCCGCTAGTAATAATACTGGACCCTCAAACCCAGGGGACACCCCTAATAATAATACTGGACCCCCAAACAAACAGTACGCCCCCTAATAATACTGGACCTCCATACATAGAGGACCTCCCCAAGAAATTTTAGGACCCCCCCAAACCCAGGGGACACCCCTAGTAATAATACTGGACCCCCAAACCCAGAGGATTTCTTCTAGTAATAAACCTGGACCCTCAAACCCCGGGGGACCTCCCTAATTTAAAAATACTTTGGCCCCCCCCCCCATTAAAACGCCTCCTGTAATAAAAGGGACTGCAACAAAACAGGGGGACACCCTCTTTGTAATGATTTCTGGGACCCCCAAACCCAGAGGAAAAACCCCCAATTAATAATTCTTTGGGGCCCCCAAACCCCCGGGGCACCCCCCTAGTAATAATTTCTGGACCCCCAAAACCCCGGGGACACCCCTAATTTAATTTAAAACTGGGCCCCCAAACAGAAACAACCCTAGTAATAATCCTTGGGGCCCCAAACCCGGGGGCACCCCCATAATAAATTTGGGGGCCCCCAAAAAACGTTCGCCCCCTAATAATACTAGACCTCCAAACATAGAGGACCTCCTAATAATAATACTGGACCCCCAAACAAAGAGAACACCCCTAGTAATAATACTGGACCCCAAACACAGAGGATTTCTCCTAGTAATTAACCTGGACCCTCAAACCCAGAGGACACTCCCTAATAATAATACTGGACCCCCAAAACCAAGGGGAACACCTCTTTGCAATAAAAACTGGGCCCCCCCAAAACCCAGAAGAGGCCTCCTAGCAATAAACCTGAACTCCAACAAGCACAGGACGCCCCCTAGTAAAGGGTACTTTGGGGCCCCTAAAACCCCGAGGCCCTCCCCTTTGTAAATTCCCCGGGCCCCCCAAAACCCCCCAAAGGAAAAACCCCCAATTTAAAAATTTCTGGACCCCCCAAAACCCCGAGGACACCCCCAATAATAATTTTTGGGCCCCCCAAAACCCCCAGGAAAACCCCCCCAATAATAAAACTGGCCCCCAACCCCGAGGACATCCCATAGAAAAAAAACCTGGACCCCCCCAAAACCCCGAGGACGCCCCTAATAAAAAACTGGCCCCCCCCAAACCCAAGGACCCCCCCTTAAAAATAATCCCGGCCCCCCAAAACCCCGGGGAAAAAACCCCCTAATAATAATACTGGGCCCCCAAACCCGAGGAGGGCCCCCCAATTTTTTAATTTTCTGGACCCCCCCAAAAAAAGAAGGGCGCCCCCCTAATAATTTAAAACTGGACCCCCAAAACCCGAAAACGCCCCCCCAATAATTTAAACCTTGGGCCCCAAACCAAGAGGAAAACCCCCCAAATAAAAAATTTCTAAACCCCCAAAACCCGGGGGACCCCTAGTAAAAAAAAAAAATTGGACCCCCAAACATACAGTACGCCCCCTAATAATACTAGAACCCCAAACATAGAGGACCTCCTAATAATAAATTTTCCCGGGCCCCCAAAATAGAGGTCACCCCCTTTAAAAAAAATACTTGGGCCCCCCAAAAACCCCGGGCGCCCCTAATAATAATTCTGGACCCCCAACAAAATATGACTACCCCTAATAATAATACTGGATCCCCAATCCCAGAGGACTTCCCATATTAATAATACTGGACCCCCAAACCAAGAGGACATCCCCTAATAATAATACTGGAACCCCAAATCCAGAGGACACTCCCTATTAATAAAAAACCCGGGGCCCCCAAAAACCCGGGGGGATTTGGCCCCTAATACTGGACCGCCAAACCCAGAGGCGCCCCTAAAAATAATACGGGGGCCCTTTAAACCAGAGGACACTCCCAAATAATAATACTGGACCCCAAACCCCCCGAGGATGCCCCCCAGTAATTTAAAAACTGGGCCCCCCCCCAAAAAAAGAAACGCCTTCTAGTAGTAAACCTGGACTCCAACAAGCAGAGGACGTCCCCTAGTAATAATCCTGGACCCCCAAACCCAGAGGACACCCCCTAGTAATAATACTGGACCCCCAGACCCCGGGGGGACATTTTCCTAGTGAAACTCCTGGAACCCCCAAAAATCAGAGGAAGCCCCCTAATAATAAAACGGGCCCCCAAACCCCGGGATGCCCCCTTAAAAAATAATACTGGACCCCCCCAAAAAAATGAGGATGCCCCCTAATAATAAGGGGGGCCAAAACCCAAAAGGGAAACCCCCTAATAATAAACTTTGGGCCCCCAAAAACCCAAAAGGGGAAAACCCCCCCCCAAAAGTAAAAAATCCCGGAAACCCCCAAACCCAGAGGACCCCCCTAGTAATAATACTTTGGGCCCCAAACCCGGGGGGGACCCCAAATTTAAAAATGCGGGCCCCCCAAAACCCGGGGGAAAAACCCCTAGCAATAATACTGAACCCCCAAACCCAGAAGATGCCTCCTAGTAATAAACCTGGACTCCAACAAGCAGAGGACGTCCCTAGTAAAAATCCTGGGGCCCCAGACCCCAAAGGAAAATTCCCCCGTAATAATTCCCGGACCCCCAAACCCAGAGGACTCCCAAAATCATAATACTGGAACCATAATCCCAGAGGATACCCCCTAGTAATAATACTCGACCCCCAAACCTAGAGGATGCCCCTAATAATAATACTGGATCCCCAAACAAAGAGGACATCCTATAGTAATAATACTGGGGGCCCCCCAAAACCCAAAAGGACCCCTCCCAAAAAAATACTGGACCCCAAAACCCAGAGGACGCCCCTAATTTAAAAAAATGGACCCCCAAACCCCGAGGACCCCTCCCTTTAAAAATTATACTGAACCCCCCAAATAAAAAGGGCTTCCCCTAATAATAATGCTAGACCCCCAAACCCAGAAGACACCCCCCTTAGAATAATCCTGGACCCCAAACATAGAGGACGCCCCCTAATAATACTGGACCCCCAAACCCAGAGGACGCCCCCTAATAATAATACTGAACCCCCAAACCCAGAAGACACTCCCTAATAATAATTTCTGGGGCCCTAAAACCCCGAGGACCTCCCTAAAAAAAAAAACTGGAACCCCCAAAACCCAAAAGAACACCTTATAATAATACTGGGGGCCCCCCAAACCCCCGGAAAAACGCCCCCCTAGTAATAAACCTGGACTCCAGCAAGCAGAGGACGCCCACTAGTAATTATCCTGGACCCCCAAAACCCAGAGGACACCCCCTAGTAAGAATAAAAGGACCCCAAACCCAGAAGGCCTTTCCCGTAATAAACCGGGGCTCCCCAAAAAACCCCGGAAGGCCAAACCCCCCAGTAAGAAAACTGGGGCCCCACAAACCAGAAAAACGTTCCCCTTTTAAATTTTTCCTGGGCCCCCCAAAACCCCCGGGGGACGGGCCCCCTTTAAAAATAATACTGGACCCCAAACCCAGAGGGGCACCCCTATTTAAAAATACTGGACCCCCAAAACCCCGAGGGCGGGCCCCCAAAATTTTAAAAACTGGACCCCCAAAACCCCGAGGGGCAAACCCCCTAATAATAATACTGGACCCCCAAAAATCCCCAGGGCGCCCCCCCAATAAAAACTGGACCCCCAAACCTAGAGGACACTCCCTAATAATAATACTGGACCCCGAAACAAAGAGGACGCCACCTAATAAAAATACTGGAGCAACAAACCCAGAGGACATCCCATAGTAATAACACTGGACCCCCAAACCCAAAAAAAAAAGTCCCCCAATTATTAAACCCGGACCCCCCAAAACCCCGGGGAGGCGCCCCCTAATAATATACGGACCCCCAAAACCCGAGGAAGCCCCCCAATAATAAAAATTTGGACCCCCCAAACCCAGAGGGGCCCCCCCCAGTTTTTAAAAATATGGACCCCAAACCAGAGGAATCCCCTTTATAATACTGGACCCCCCCCCCCCCAGAGGAACCCCCCCAATAATAATTTCTGGACCCCCAAAACCCGAGGGGAAAGCCCCCCCAATTAAATACTGGACCCCCCAAACCCCCGAAAGGGCCCCCCTGATAATAATTTCTGGACCCCCAAACCCCGAGGGGGCCCCCAAATAAAAAAACTGCACCCCCCAAACCCCGGGAACCCCCCCCTAATTTTAAAACTGGAAACCCCCCAAACCCCGAGGGGCAACCCCCAAAAAAAAATCTGGCCCCCCAAACCCCGGGGATGCCCTAATAAAAAATGCTGGACCCCCAAACCCCCGAGGACACCCCCTAGAAATACTGGACCCACAAACCCGAAGAACCCCCCCTTAAAATTTTTCCCGGACCCCCTCCCCAAAACCCCGAGGACGGCCCCCCAATAATAAACTGGACCCCCAAAACCCAGAGGACGTCCCCTAATAAAAAAATTGGGCCCCCAAAACCCCGGGACCGGCCCCCCCAAAAAAAATTTCTGGGGCCCCAAAAAACCCCAAAGGGCCCCTCCCTTTTAAAAATTTTTACTGGACCCCCAAAACCCATGGGACCACTTCCCCAAAAATAATACTGGACCCCCAAACCAAGAGAACACCTCTAGTTAAAAATACTGGGACCCCCAAAACCCAAAAAGAAAGGGCCCCCCCTAGTAATAAACCTGGTCTCCAGCAAGCAGAGGATGCCCACTAGTAATAATCCTGGACCCCCAAAACCCAGAGGACACCCCCTAGTAATAATACTGGACCCACAAACCCAGAAGACGTCCCCTAGTAATATTCCTGGACCCCCCCCAAACCCGGGGGACCCCCCCCTAAAAAAAATAATACTGGAACCCCCCAAAACCCGGGGCCTCCTAATAATAATACTGGACCCCCCCAAACCCCCAAATCGCCCCCTAATAATAAACTGGGGGCCCCCAATTCCCAAGGGCCCCCCCTAATAATAATACGGACCCCCCCAAAACCCCGAGGACCCCCCTAATAAAAAATTTCTTTGGGCCCCCAAAACCCAAAAGGACACTCCCTAATAATAAAAATGGGGCCCCCAAACCCCCCGAGGACACCCATAAAAAAATAATACTGGACCCCGAAACAAAGAGGACGCCCCCTAATAAAAATACTGGGCCCCCAAACCCCGAGGATATCCCCCTTGTTTTAAAAAAAACTTACCCCCAAAAACCCCCCCCGGGGACGCCCCCTTTAAAAAATAATACTGGACCCCCCAAAACCCCCAAAGGGCACTCCCTAATAATAATACTGGACCCCGAAAAAAAGAGGACGCCCCCCCAATTAAAAATACGGGGTCCCCCAAAACCCCGGGACAAACCCCCTTGGGAATAATACTGGACCCCAAAAACCCAAAGGGGCCGGGCCCCCTTATTATAATACTGGGGCCCCCAAAAACCCCGAGGGGCGGGGCCCCCCCCAAAAAAAAAATTCTGGACCCCCCAAAAACCCGAGGTCCCCCCCCCCAGTTAATAATACCCGGAACCCCAAACCCCGGGACGGCCCCCCAGTAATAATAATGGAAACCCCCAAAACCCCGAGGGGCCCCCCTTTTAAAAAAACTGGGGCCCCCCCAAAACCCCGGGACGTCCCCTAAATTTTTAATACTGGACCCCCAAACCCAGAGGGCGGCCCCCCCAGTTAATAATACTCGACCCCCAAACCCAGAGGACACCCCCTAATAATAATACTGGACCCCCCAACCCCGAGGCCTCCTTTGAAAAAATAATGGCCCCCAAACCCAGGGGGGACGTCCCTAATTATAATACTTTACCCCCAAAAAACCCCGGGACGCCCCCTAATAATAATTTCTGAAACCCCCCAAACCCAGAGGACGTCCCCTCATAATAATACTGGACCCCCAAACCCAGAGGACTCCCCCCGTTTAATACTTTGGAAACCCGGGAAAAAAAAGAGGACGCCCCCCAAAAAATAATACTGGGGGCCCCCCAAACCCCGTGAAAACCCTTAAATTATAATACTGGACCCCAAAAACCTATAGGACATCCCATAGTAATAATACTGGACCCCCAAACCAAGAGGACATCCCCTAATAATAATACTGGACCCCCAAACCAAGAGGACATCCCCTAATTATAATACTGGACCCCAAAAACCTATAGGACATCCCATAGTAATAATACTGGACCCCCAAACCAAGCGGACATCCCCTAATAATAATACTGGACCCCCCAAAAAAAGAGGGAAAAACCCAAATTTTAAAAAACTTTGGAACCCCCCAAAACCCCGAAAAAAAAAGCCTCCTAGTAATAAACCTGGGGCGGCCCCGGAAAACAGAGGGACGCCCCCTTTGTGTAAACCCTGGACCCCCAAAACCCAAGGCACCCCTTTTGTAAAAAATACTGGACCCACAAACCCAGAGGACATCCCATAGTAATAATAATGGACCCCCAAACCCAGAGGACATTCCCTAATAATAATACTGGACCCTCAAACCCAGAGGAGAGTCCCTAATAATAATACTGGACCCCAAACCAAGAGGAGACCCCATAGTAATAATCCTGGACCTCCAAACCCAGAGGACCGCCCTAGTAATAATACTGGGGCCCCCCGGGCCCAAAAGGGAAAAGGCCCCCCCAGTTTTTTAAAAAAACTGGACCCCCAAACCCAGAAGACGCCGTCTAGTAGTAAACCTGGACTCCAACAAGCAGAGGAACCCTCCCCTAGTGTTTTAAACCTGGACCCCCAAAACCCCGGGGGGAAAACCCCCTATTTAAAAATTCGGACCCCCAGAAACCCCGAGGGACATCTTTCCTAGTAATAATCCTGGACCCCCAAAACCCAGAGGACACCCCCTAGTAATAATACTGGACCCCCAAACCCAGAGGACACCCCCTAGTAATAATCCTGGACCCCCAAACCCAGAGGACTCCCAAAATCATAATACTGGACCCCCAAACCCAGAGACCCCCCTAGTAATAATACTGGACCCCCAAACCAAGAGGACATCCCCTAATAATAATACTGGACCCCCAACCCCAGAGGACGCCCTCTAATAATAATACTGGACCCCAAAACCCAGAGGATATCCCATAGTAATAATACTGGACCCCAAACCCCAGAGGACACTCCCTAATAATAATACTGGACCCCGAAACAAAGAGGACGCCCCCTAATAATAATACTGGACCCCCAAACCCAGAGGACGCCCCCTAGTAATAATACTGGACCCCCAAACCCAGCAGACCCCACCTAGGAATAATACTGGACCCCCAAACCCAGAGGACGTCCCCTAATTATAATACTGGACCCCCCAAAACCCAGAGGACCCCCTAATTAAAAACTGGACCCCAAACCTTAGGACATCCCCCAATATATTTCTGGATCCCCAAACCCAGAGGACATCCCATAGTAATAATACTGGACCCCCAAACCAAGAGGACGTCCCCTAATTATAATACTGGACCCCCAAACCCAGAGGACGCCCCCTAATAATAATACTGGACCCCCAAACCCAGAGGACACTCCCTAATAATAATACTGGACCCCCAAACCCAGAGGACACTCCCTAAAAATAATACTGGACCCCCAAACCAAGAGAACACCTCTAGTAATAATACTGGACCCCCAAACCCAGAAGACGTACCCTAGTAATATTCCTAGACCCCCCAAACCCAGAGGACCCCCCCCCTAGTAATAATACTGGACCCCCAAACCCAGAAGACGTCCCCTAGTAATATTCCTGGACCCCCCCAAACCCAGAGGACGCCCCCTAATAATAATACTGGACCCCCAAACCCAGAGGACGCCCCCTAATAATAATACTGGACCCCCAAACCCAGAAAACCTCCTATTTAATAATTCTGGCCCGCAAACCAATAGCACCCCCTAAAATAATACTGGACCCCCAAACCCAGAGGACGCCCCCTAATAATACTGGACCCCCAAACCCAGAGGACGCCCCCTAGTAATAATGCTGGACCCCCAAACCCAGAAGACGCCTTCTAGTAATAATACTGGACCCCCAAACCCAGAGGACGCCCCCTAATAATAATACTGGACCCCCAAACCCAGAGGACACTCCCTAATAATAATACTGGACCCCCAAACCCCAGAGGACACTCCCTAATAATAATACTGGACCCCCAAACCAAGAGGACACTCCCTAATAATACTGGACCCCCAAACCAAGGACCCCCCCAATTTAAAAAATAACTGGGCCCCCAAACCCAAGGACCCCCCTAAATAATAATGGACCCCCAACCCAGAAACCCCCCTAAAAAAAAAAAAAACCCCCCAAAATAATGGACCCCCAAACCCAGAGGGGGGCCTCCTAATAATAATAGGACCCCCCAAACCCAGAGGACCCCCCTAAAAATAAGTCTGGCCCCCCCAAAAAAAGGGCCCCCCTAAAATTATACGGCCCCCAAACCCAGAGGGGCCCCCAAAAAAAAACGGCCCCAAACCCCCAAATCCAAAATAAACTGGCCCCAAACAGAGGCCCCCCTAAAAAAAAAAATGGGCCCCCAAACCCCCGAGGACACACCCAATAATTATACGGGCCCCCAAACCCCCCCGGAACCCCCAAATAATACTGGACCCCAAACCCCGAGAAACCCCCCTTTAAAAAATACGGGCCCCAAAAACCCAGGGGACCCCTATTAATAAACGGACCCCCCAAACAGAGGGGCCCCCCCATAATAATCTGGACCCCCAAAACCCCGAGGACCCCCCTTAAAAAAATACGGCCCCCCAAACCCCAAAAACCCCTTAATAAACCTGGACCCCCCCAACAAAAGGGACCCCTAAAATAATACTGGGGCCCCCAAAACCCCGAGGACCCCATAATAAAACGGACCCCCAAACCCCAGAGCCCCCCTTAATATAATACGGCCCCCCAAAACCCCGGGAGCCCCCCAATAAAAACGGACCCCCAAACCAAGGGCCCCCCTAAAAATAACTGGCCCCCAAACCCAGAAAAACCCCTATAATACAAACGGGAACCCCCCAAACCCCAGAGGAAACCCCCCAATAAAAAAGGCCCAAACCCCGAGACCCCCCTAAAAATAAAACGGCCCCCAAAAAGAGGCCCCCTATATTTAAAACGGACCCCCCAAACCAAAGGGGCCCAAAATAATAAAACTGGACCCCCAAACCCCCAAAGGGCCCCCCTAATAAAAATATGGACCCCCCAAACCCAGGACCTCCCCAATAAAAATACTGGGCCCCCCCAAAAAAGGGACCCCCTATAATAATATGGCCCCAAAAACCCCCGAGGGGCCCCATTTTAATAAAAACTGGGCCCCCAAACCAAAAGGCGCCCCAATTAAATACTGGACCCCCCCAAACCCAGAGGAGCCCCCCTAATAATAATACTGGACCCCCAAACCAGAGGGGACGCCCCCGAAAAAACCGGACCCAAAACCCAAAAACGCCCCTAGTAAAAATATGCCCCCCCCAAAACCCAGAAAACCCCCCAAAAAAATAATACTGGCCCCCCAAACCCCCGAACGTCCCCTAAATTATAATCGGACCCCCCCCAAAACCCCGAGACGCCCATTTAAAAAACCCCGACCCCCAAAACCCAGAAAACCCCCCTAATAAAAAACTGGCCCCCAAACCCCCAAAGGGCCCCCCTGTAATAATATGGACCCCCCAAAAAGGGGGAACCCTTTAATTTTTACTGGACCCCCAAACCCCGGGACCCCCCAATAAAAAAATACGGACCCCCCCGAAACCCCAAAAAATCGCCCAAACTTAGAGGACGTCCCCTAATAATAATACTGGACCCCCAAACCCAGAGGACACTCCCTAATAATAATACTGGACCCCCAAACCCAGAGGACGCCCCCTAATAATAATACTGGACCCCCAAACCCAGAGGACGCCCCCTAATAATAATACTGGACCCCCAAACCCAGAGGACCCCCCTAGTAATAATACTGGACCCCCAAACCCAGAGGACGCCCCCTAATAATAATACTGGACCCCCAAACCCAGAGGACGTCCCCTAATAATAATACTGGACCCCCAAACCCAGAGGACGCCCCCTAATAATAAACCTGGACTCCAACCTCAGAAAACGTCCTATAGTAATAATCCTGGCCCCCAAAGTCAGAGGACACCCCCTAGTAAAAGGGCCCACAAGGGACCCCCCCCTAAAAATTTTAAAATTTGGGGCCCCTAAAGGGAACCGGGGGTATGAATACTTTTAAATCCCTAGGGGTAACCTTTCCCCGCCCCTTCCCTTACCCCCTCAACTTGGAAGGTGATGCATTCCCGGGGGGGAGAAATCCAACTAAAAGGGGAAGGGGGGGAAAAACCCTTTTTTAATTTTTCCCCCTTTTAAATCCGGGGCCCGGAAGTGGGGGGGAAGAATGCCCCGGTGTTTTCCATCAACCTGGGAAAATTTTAAGGGCTAAAAGGGAAAGGGCAGAAGAAAAAAATCGGGAAAGCCCCCAAGGGTTTTCCCCAATTTTCTGGAGAGGAAAATCCTGAAATACCCAAAAGGCACCAGGCCCGCAGGGGGACCCCTTTTTTCCCCCAACACCCTTTTGGGGAAAAAGGGGGGATTGCCATATTTACTACTGGCCCCGGGGCCAGGGATGACATCAAACTGGGATTAGGGTTTTAATAAAATATAAAGATAACATTCCCCTTTTCCCTCAACCCAAGACTGGGGCTGCAGGTAAGGGGCGGGGGGATGCATCATGAGCTCAGCATCAGTGCACCCGCGAGGCTTTAGACATTTTGGCCCTTCTTTTCCATCATTTATGTTCTGGGGCTGCAGGGGAAAGGGGCAGGGGGGGCGTTATGACTCCCGCAGTCAGTGCAAAAGCGGGGGCTCAGACCCTTGTGGGCCCTTCTCCCTTCCCCTCCCTTATGATCTGGGGGGGCAGGTATTTGGGGGGGGGAGATTTCATCTTTTGGGTCGCTTCCCGTGAAACAGCGAGGCCCCAGCCTTGTGGGCCCCTTTTTCCCCTTTACTTATGATCTGGGGCTTGGGAGGCGGGGCAGGGAGAAGCATCATAAACTCAGCCGTTTAGTGCACCCGCGGGGGGAAAAACATTGTGGACCCTTCTCCCCAAACATCTATGAACCCGGGGGTGCAGGTAACGGGGGGAGGGGGGATGCATAATGAGCTCTGGGGAGCCCTGCAAAAGCGAGGCTCAGACATTTTTGGGCCCTTTTCCAACAACCCATGACTGGGGGCTGCAGGGTAAGGGGCAGGGGAGAGGCCCCTTTAGCTTTAGCTTTATGCAAAAGCGAGGCTTCAGACATTGTGGGACCCTTTTTTAAACATCTATGATCTGGGGGGGAGGTAACGGGCAGGGAATGCACATTTTGGGGTCAGCAGCAGTGGCCCCAGCGAGGCTCAGACATTGTGGACCCCTTTTCCCATCATTTTATCGGGGGGCAAAATAAGGGGCAGGGGGGATCTTCCCCCCCTAGCGTATTGGGGAGAAACATTCCCTTCTCTCCATAACAGAAAACTCCCGGGGGCCGGAGGTAAGGGGAGGGGGGAAACATTCCGCCTCTGGAAACAAGGGGACAGAAATTTCCCTTCCTCTTTTTGAGCTTTGATTGGGAGGGGGAACATTTTCCAGCTCGAGCCAAGGGGGCAAACATTTCCCCCCCCTTGCTACTTTAGCCATGAAGACAGGGGGAACAAACTCCGCTCTGAAGGGGAGTCAGAAATTTCCCCCTCCTTCCCCCTTAGCTTGGTTGCAAGGAAACCCGGGGGGAGATTTTAAACAGAGCTTTCCTCCCTGCCTGAGGCCCCATTATTTAAGGCCTTTTCCCCTCTCTTTTTGGGCTAATAAAGGGGAGGGGGAAATCTTTTCCCGCTTGAATATTAAAGCAAAAAACATCTCCCCCCGCTCTGACTTTTTGAGTAAAAAATTTCCCTGCTTGAGCTTTATGCATAAAATTCCCCCCTTTTGAGCTTTATGCCCGAACATCCCCCTGCTCTAGCTTGGGTGCAGAACATCTCCCCCTTCCCCTGAGTATGATTGCAGAAAAATCCCCCTGTATGAACTTTGTTTTTTTCAGTTTATTTTTTCCCCTGGCTTTTTTTTGTTGGTGTGGCTGTCCCCCGCTCTGACTATGAAGGGAGAACATTTTCCCTGTCTGATATTAAGAACCCTCTCCCCTGCTCTAGCTTTGACGCGAAAATCTCCCTGCCTGGCTATATCAGAAAAATCTCCCCCTCTGAGCAAAGATGCAAACATCTCCCCCCGGGTCTGAGCTATGAAAGCAAACTTTTCCCCCTGCTCTGAGCTATGATGCAGAACATCTCCCCTGCTCTGAGCTATGATGCAGAACATCTCCCCTGCTCTGAGCTTTATGGGAGAACAAAATTTTTCCCCGCTCTGAGTATTATCAGAACATATCCCCCCCTTTACTTTGATGCAAGGGAAAATTTTCCCCTCCCCTTTAAACTTTTTGAATGCCGAACATCTCCCTGCTCTGAGCTATGATGCAGAACATCTCCCCTTCTCTGAAAACTTGAAGCCCGAAAAATTTTCCCCCGCTCTCCCATGATGGGAACATCCCCCCTGGGCCCGAGCTATGTTGGGGAACCCTCTCCCCCGCTCTGAGCTTGATGCAGAAAATTTTCCCCCCGCCTGACAAAGATGCAGGAAAATTTTCCCCTCTCTGAGCTTGAGCAGAAATTCCCCTGCTTGGCTATGTTTCAGAACATCTCCCCCCCTGAGGGGTATGATCAGAAAAATTCCCTGCTCTTTTCTTTGATGCCGGGAAAATCTCCCCGCTTTGAGCTCTGATGCAGAAAATTCCCCGCTCTGAGCATGAAGCAAAAATCTCCCTGCTCTGACTAGATGGGAAAAACACTCCCCTGCTTGAGCTATGAGGGAGAACATTCTCCCTGCTCCGGGGCTTGATGCAGAACTTTTCCCCTGCCCTTAGCTTGTTCAAACATCCCCCTGCTCTGACTTTGGGTACAGAAAACCTTTTTTTTTAAAAAGTTTTAAAAAAAAAAGTAAAATTAAAAAGAATATTCGAAAAAACCAATTTTCCCCTGTTTGACAAACAATATTTAAAAAATTAAAAAACATTACACATTTCTGGGTTTTCGCCCGGGCCCCCACCTATGAATATATGTTTCATTTTGGGAAAAAACCCCAACGACAAAATTTCGTGGTGGTTGAAAAAGTCGCCTGTGTCCTAAACTGGTGCCAAAGAAAACTCCACTTCAGCCCTCAAAAAAACGCCCTTCCTCCCCCTCCCAGGTCCATAGGTGGAAGAGCAAAAAGGGAACGGTCGCAGAAAATGGCGCGGCGGCGCGAATGTAAAAAAACAGGACGAAAACCCTACATATTCGGTGTCACCGGAATCGCAGCGACCCGCAGAATCCAGAGAACTCGTCACTGATACTGAGCACTGAACTCAATCAAAACAAAACCCCCGGAAAAAAAATGCCGCCATTCCCTTTCTGTCACAATGGACCCACTTAGAGCTTGGTTTTTGATTTTTCAGTATATTCTAATAGCTCAATGAAAATGACACCTGTCCTGCAGAATAAGAGCCCTCGTCTGTCTATGTAGATGGGAAAATCAGAAAGTTGTGGCTCTTGGGTGGGGAGGAAAAAGCCCGCCGAAAAAAAGAAGCTGCAGAGGGGAAGGGCTCCGGCCGCGACGAAGCCTCATTTACATGGGACTGCAGTTCTCACAGGCGCTGTCATCCCTTCCGTCTCAGGACAGGTTTCTTAATGTCTCCCCCCCAACCCCCACCTTCCCCGTCTCTTAGGGCAAAAATCATTCCACTAATTCCCCGGAAATCAGCGGCATTAAGAGCGCGAGAGCCGCAATTACAGCCGCGCCGGGCGCAGCGCCGGAAGCCTAATCACTATCATTTGCCATTAAACATTCGGCAGAGCTCAAACTGTGTCACAATTACAAGGTTCTCAGGTGTTATTAAGACAAGGATCTTTTCAGCCGCCAGTCAGCGGAGCAGCGACGGCGCAGCTGCCGGGAAGGAGGGAGCGCGGAGCTGCCACGCTCTATATGAAGACGGTTATTAGCGAGCATTGAGAGCGCCGAGCAGTGCCAGCTGGTGGCGGCCTATACCCCCCGGCCGGGGCTCCAGCCGCCATTAGGCCCCATGCACATTGCGGTCTGGCCGCCTGTTTGTGGAGTCCGTCATGATACCGTAGCGCTGTATCTGGAAGGAAAGCCGGGGGGGGGGGGGGCACAATGGGGCCAATGACTTATATAGGGAAATCGGAATCCTGACCGGAATAGATCTTATACAGAACAAGTGGGACTGGGGCGGATTATAAGGGGGAAAGGAGGGTAAGGTCATGTTCACACGGCTTATTTGGGCACGTATTTCAGTCCTTATTGCGTGCCAGAGTGCGCAAATTACGGGCTGAAATACGTCCCAGCCATTACGGTAATCCACAGATCTCATAGAGAACTATGGATTATGTCTCCTCTCCCGCTCGGCGAATTTTGCCCCGGGGGGAGAAAAATGACAGGTATTTACTAGCGGCTTATACGCGCCGCTGGTAATGCAAGTCTATGGGCCGGCGAGGTGCCGGGCCCCCGCTCCCGCCCCCGGCCACACGGCGTAATTGCGGGGCCCACAGTTAAGCCGTGTGAACATGGCCTAAGAGTCACATGCAGTCATGTACAGTAGCTAGGGTAAGCCCCAAGAATCATGTCCATTGGTGGCCCAAGATCATTTTTCCATGGTGGTCCCATGAAATCTGTCCATTGGTGGCCCAAGAATCATTTCCACTGGTGGCCCCAAGAATCATGTCCATTGGTGGCCCCAAGAATCATTTCCACTGGTGGGGCCCAAGAATCATCTCCACTTGTGGCCTCAAGAATCATCTCCACTCGTGGGGCCAAGAATCACTATACTGGTGGGCCCCAAGAATCATCTCCACTGGTGGCCCCAGGAATCATCTCCACTGGTGGCCCCAGGAATCACCTCCACTGGGGGGTCCAAGAATTTACTATATGGTTGGCCCCAGAATCACCTCCACTGGTGGGCCCGGAATCATCTCCAAATGGTGGCCCAATGAATCATCTCCACTGGTGGCCCCAAAAAATCATCTCCACTGGTGGCCACAAGAATCAACTCCACTGGTGGCCCCAAGAATCATCTCCACTAGTGGATCCCAAGAATCATCTCCACTGGTGGGGCCCAAGAATCATCTCCACTGGTGACCCCAAGAATCATCTCCACTGGTGGCCCCAAGAATCATCTCCACTGGTGGGTCCAAGAATCAGATCCACTGGTGACCCCAAGAATCATCTCTACTGGGGACCCCAAGAATCATCTCCACTGGTGACCCCAAGAATCATCTCCACTGGTGGGACCAAAGAATCAACTCTAATGGTGGCCTCAAGAATCATCTCCACTGGTGGGACCAAAGAATCAACTCTAATGGTGTCCCCAAGAATCATCTCTACTGGTGGCCCCCAAGAATCAGATCCACTGGTGACCCCAAGAATCATCTCTACTGGTGGATCCCAAGAATCATCTCCACTGGTGTGGAGTCCAATACTGAAGACTTCACCATAACTTAGCTGTCTCACAACCATTACTCCATGCTCCTCCTTTAGACCTGTTCATTGCCTTCTCAATTAGTTTGTGCTCCTCCTCCTAGACCTGTCCTCTGCCTTCTTAATTACTCTGGACTCCTCATCCTAAACCTGTCCTCTGCCTTCTTAATTACTCTGGACTCCTCCTCCTAGACCTGTCCCCTGCCTTCTCAATTATTCTATGCTCCTCCTCCTAGACCCGTCCTCTGCCTTCTCATTTACTCTGTGCTCCTCCTCCTAGACCTGTCCCCTGCCTTCTCCATTACTGTGCTCCTCCTCCTAGACCTGTCCTCTGCCTTCTCCATTACTCTGTGTCCTCCTCCCAGCCTGTCCTCTGCCTTCTCCATTTTCCCTGTGCTCCTCCTCTAGACCTGTCCTCTGCCTTCTCCATTACTCTGTGCTCCTCCTCCTTGACTGTCCTCTGCCTTCTCCACTACTCTGGCTCCTCCTCCTGCCTGTTCTCTGCCTTTCCATTACTCTGTGATCGTCCTCTTAGATTTTTTTCTCCTTCCCATTACTCTGTGCTCCCTTCCCCTAAATTGTCCTTTGCCTTCTATACTGGTGCTCCTCCTCCCAGACCTGCCCTCTGCCTTCTCCATTACTCCCTTGTCCTCCTCCCCCGCCTATCCCCCTGCCTTCTCCCTTACCCTGTGTCCCCCTTTCCTTTGACCCGTCCCCTGCCCCTTTTCCCCTGACTCTGTGGGTTCCCCCCTTTTAACCTTTCCCCCTACCTTTTTCCATTACTCCCGTGCTCCTTTCCCTTTTAGGCTGTTCATTGCCCCTTTTCCATTATGTGTTTCCTCCTCCTGACCTGTCTCTGCCCTTTTTCCATTATTGTGTTCCCCCCTTCAAGCCTGTTCTCTGACTTCTCCCTTCTCTTTTGTTCCTCCTTCTTTAAACCTGGTTTTCTGTTCTCCCCTTTCTCCCGTGCTCCTCCTCCAAAAAACCCGTTCTCTGCCTTCCCAAATTAAATTGGTTTTGCCCCTCCTCCTTGACCCGTCCCCCCTGCCTTCTCCCCTTTTCTCTGTGTCCTTCCCCCTTGACCTGTCCCCCGTTTCCATTACTCTTTTGTCCTCCCCCTAGACCTTTCCTCTGCCTTTCCCTTTCCCCTTTTGCTCCCTCCTAGACCTGTTCTTGCCTTTCCATTACTCTTTTGCTTCTCCCTTTTAGACCTTTTCCTTTGATTCTCCAATTACTCTGTGCTTCCCTCTTAGACCTGCCCCCCCCCTTCTCCTTTTCTCTGTGCTTCCCCCTTCTAGATTGTCCTCTACCTTTTTCCATTTTTCCCCTTTTTTCCTCCCTTCCCAGGGCGTCCCCCCAAACCCTTTTCCATTACTCTGTGTCCTCCTAGGGGGCCCGTTCCCCTGCCTTCTCTATTACTCTGTGCTTTCCCCCTCCTAAGGGCCCCGTCCTCTGGCCCTTTTCCCTTACCCCTTTTGTCCCTCCCCCTAGACCTGTCCTCTTTCCCTTTTCCAAATTTCCTTGCTCCTCCTCCTCGGGGCCCGTCCTCTGCCTTCCTCCATTACTCTGTGCTCCTCCCCCTGAAATTTTCCTCTTCCTTCTCCTTTTCTCGGGGCTCCCCTCCCAGAAACCCGTCCCCCTGCCTTCCCCCATTTTCTCTGTGCTCCTCCTCCTTTGACCCGTCCTCTGCCCTTTTCATTACTCTGTGCTCCTACCCTAGAAACCCGTCCTCCTTTTTCCCCCCCATTTCTCTGTGCTCCTCCCTCCTTGACCTGTTTCCTTTGCCCCTTTTCCATTACTCTGTGCTTTTTCCTCCTAGACCTGTTTTTTTGCCTTTTTCCTTTTTCCCGTGTCCTTTTCCAAACCTGTCCTCCACCTTCTCCATTTCTCTGTGCTCCTCCCCCCAAAAACCTGTTTCCCCTGCCCCTTTTCTTTTTCTGTGCCCCTCCCCCTAGACCCCGTCCTTGCCTTTTCCTTTTCCCGTGCTTTCCTCCCTTTGCCTTTCCCCATGGCCCTTTTCCATTACCCCTTTTGCTCCCTCCCCTTGGGCCTTTCCCCCGGCCCTTTCCATTACTCTGTTTCTTCCTCCTCCTAGACCCGTCCCCCGCCTTTCCCCCATTACTCGTGATCCTCCTCCTAGACCTTTTCTCCCCTTTCCTTATCCATTACTCTTGCTCCTCCTTCTTTTGAATGTCCTGTGGGCCCTTTTCCCTTAAAAATTTCTCCCCCCTCCAGACATGTTCTCCCCGCCTTCTCCATTTACTCGTGTCCTCCTCCCCAGACCCCTTGGGGCCCCCCTGCCCTTTTTCCCTTAACCCCTTTTGCCCCACTCCTTGAAACCCCCTTTCCCCGGCCCTTTTCCATTTACCCCCTGGGTTTTTCCCCCTCCCAAGGGGCTTCCCCCCCCTTTCCTTCCCCCATTTACTTGTGTCCCCCTCGTTTGGCCGTCCTCCGCCCTTTTCCATTTCTCGGGGCTCCTATCTTGACCTTGGGGGCCCTTGCCCTTTTCCCAAATTCCCTGTGCTCTCCCCCTTTTGAAACCCGTCCCCTGCCCTTTTTCCCTTACTTTTGTGCTCTCCTCCTAGGGGCCTGTCCCCTTTCCCTTTTTCCAAAATTTCTCTGTGTCCTCCTCCAAAACCCGGGCCCCCTGCCTTTTTCCTTTATCTGTGTCCCCCTCTTAGAAAATGTCCTACGCCTTATCCTTTTTCTGTGTCCTCATCCTAGACGCCCCTATGCCCTTTAAAATTTTCTCCCTGTCCTCCTCCTTTTTCCTGTCCTTTGCCTTTCCATTAAAATTTTGTGCCCTCCTCTTAGAACCCCCGTCCTCTGCCTTCTCCTCTGTGCTCCTCCCCCTACCTGGTTTTCTGCCTTCCCAAATTTTCCCCTGTGCTCCCCCCCCCTAGACCTGTCCTCGCCTTCTCCCCCCTCTGTTTTCCTCCTCCTAGGGCCTGTCCTTTTGCCCTTCCCTTTTAATTTTCTCTTTTGCTCTTCCCCCCTTGACCCCCCGGGCCTCTGCCTTCTCACTTCTCTGTTTTCCTCCTCCGACCTGTCCTCTTTCCTTCTCCATTTTCTTGTGCCCCCTCCTCCTAGGGCCTTTTTCCCCCTGCCTTCCCCCAATTTCTCTGTGCTCTTCCCCCTAGACCCGTCCCCTGCGTAAATTAAATTACTCTTTGCTCAACCTCCTTGGGCCTGTCCTCTGCCCCTTTTCCCAAACATTGTGGCCTCCTCTTAGACCGTCCTCTTCCCCTTTCTCCCTTTAAATCTGTGCCCTTTTCCCTTCTTTGGGCCTGTCCTCTGCCTTTCTCCCTTACTCTGTGGCTCCTCCTCCTAGACCCCGTCCCCCTTTCCCTTCCTCCCCCTTACTCCTGTGTTTCCTCCTCTAGGGCAATGTCCTCTGCCTTCTCCACTACTTTTTGGTCCTCATCCTAAAACCTGTTCCCCGGCCCTTTTCCATTTTTTCTGTGTCCTCCTCCTAGCCTTTTCCTCTGCCCCTTTTCCATTAAATCTTTTGGGGTCCCCTCCTAGGACCCGTACCCCTTCCTTCTCCATTACTCTGTGCTCCTCCTCCTTTGACCCGTCCCTGCCTTTTCCTTTACTCTATGCTCCTCCTCCAAATAGAAATGTCCTCTGCCCTTTTTCCATTTTTCTCTGTGTCCCTCCTTAGGGCCGGTCTCTGCCTTCTCCCTTTTCCCCCTGTCTTTTCCTTGACCTTTTCCTCTGTTTATTCTTCCATTACTTGTGCTCCTCCTTCCCAGACCTGTTTCCCCGCCTTTTCCATTAATCTGTGTCTTCCCTTTTTGAACCGTCCTCCCACCTTCTCTTTTTCTCGTGCTCCTCTTCCTAGAACCCGGGCCCCTGCCTTCTTTATTACTCTGTTTCTCCCCCCTCCTAGACCTTTTTCCCCTGCCTTTCCCATTAATTTGTGCTTTTCCCCGCCTGTCCTCTGCCTTTTCCCAATACTCTGTGCTCTTCCTCCTAGACCTGTCCCCTGCCTTCTCCATTTTTCTGTGCCCCCCCTCCTTTTGAAAATTTTTCCCCTGCCTTTCCTTACCCCTGTGCTCCTTTCCCCTTAGGGCCCGTAAACCGCCCTTTTTCCATTTCTCTGTGCTCCTCTCCTAGACCTGTTTCCCCTGCCTTCTAAATTTCCCCTGTGCTCTTCCCCCTAGAAACCCGTTTCCCCTGCCTTCTCCCCTTTCTCTGTGCCCCCCTCCTAGACCTGTCCCCTGCCTTCTCCCAATTTCTCCGGGCTCCCCTCTTTAAAAACCCGTCCTCCCCCCTTCTCCATTCCCCTCTTGTGTCTCCTCCTCCTCTAGGCCCCTTTTCCCCCGCCTTTTTCCCTTACTCTGTTGCTTTTTCCTCTTTTGACCCCCGTCCTCTAAACCCTTTTCTATTTCTCTGTGCTCCTCTTCCTAGAACCTGTCCTCTGCCTTTCCCCTTTTTTCTCTGTGCTCCTCCTCCTTGGGGCCCGTCTCTGCCTTCTCCCTTTACTGTGTCTTCCCCCCTAGACCCGCCCCCTGCCCTTTTCCCTTTTCTCGTGCTTCCCCTTTTAGGGCCCTTTCCTTACCTTCTCCCCCTTTACTCTGTGCTTTCCTTCTAGACCTTCCCCTGCCTTTCCCTTACTCTGTGCTCCTCCTCCTTAAACCCGTCCCCTGCCTTCTCCATTACCCCCTTTTGGTCCTCCTCTAGGGCCCGGGGCCTCCCCTCCTTCTCCATTTTTTCTTGTCCTTCCCCAGGGGCCTGTCCTCTGCCTTTCCACTTTCTCTTTTGCTCCCCCTCCTAGACCTGTCCTTGCCTTCTCCATTTTCCTGTGATGTCCCCCTTTTTGACCTTTCTCGCCTTTTCAAACTACCCTGTTGCTCCTTCCCCTTTAAAATTGTTTCCCTTTTTCCCTTTCCCTTAATCGGTCCCCCCTCCTCCTAGGAACCCCCCCCTCTGCCTTCTCCATTAAATCCCCCGTTCCCTCCTAGAAATATCCTTGCCTTTCCATTACCCTGTTTCTCCCCTCCTAGACCTGTCCTTTTGCCTTTTTCCTGACTCTGTGTTCCTTTCCCTTTTAGAAAACCCTTTCCCCTTCCTTTCCCCCATTAAAACCCCCCTGTGCTCCTCTTTTAGAGCTGTTTTTTTGCCTTCTCCATTACTGTGTTTTCCCACCCCCTAGACCTGTCCTCTGCTTTTTCCCCTTATTGTGTTCCCCCCCTTTAAGCCCGTTCTTGCCTTCTCCCAAATTACCCCTTTTGTCCTTTCCCTTTTAAGGGGCCCGTTCTTGCCTTTTTCCTTTTCTCTGTGCTCCCTCCCCCAAAAAAACCCCCTTTTCTGCCCCTTTAAAAATTTTGTGGCCCTCCCCCCTTTTTTCAGTACTCTGCCCTTTCCATTTCCCCTTTTGCTCCTCCTCCTCTTTCCTGTCCTTGCCTTTCCATTACTCTAGCTCCTTTTCCCCCAAAAGCCCGGGCCCCTGCCTTTTTCCAATTTTCTCTATGCTCCTCCTTTGGGCCTGTTTCTGCCTTCTCCATTACTCTGTGCTTCTCCTTTTTTGACCTGTCTTTGAAAATTTTCCCTTACTCCGTGCTTCTCCTCCCAGAAACCTTTTAAACTGCCCCTTTTCCCTTAAATTGTGGGTCCTTCCCCTTCCCAGTTCTGTTCCTCTTTCCCCTTTTCCCCTTTTCTCTGTGCTTCCCCCCCCTTGACCTGTCCCTCTGCCTTTTACCCCTTACTCTGTGTCCTCCCCTAGACCTTTTCCTTGCCTTCTCCCTTTACTCCCGTGCTCCTCCTCCTAGAAACCCGTCCTATGGGCCTTTCCGAAATTTCTCTGTGCCCTCCTCCCAGAACCCCGTTCTCTGGCCCTTTTCCCCTTACCCCTGGGGCTTCCCCCTCCTAGGAACCCCGTTTTTTGCCCTTTTTCCCCTTCTCTTGGGGCCCCCCCAAAACCGGCCTCTTTTCCCTTTTCCTTTTTCCCCTGTGCTTTCCTTTCCCCCAAAACCTTGTCCTCTGCCTTCCCCCATTACTCTATGCTCTCCTCCTAGACCTTTTCCTATGCCTTCCCATTACTCTGTCTCCCCTCCTAGGGGGGGGGCCTTTTCCCCATTGGCCCTTTCCATTATCTGTGGGCCCCCCTCCCTTGCCTTTCCTCCCCCTTCTCCCTTTTCCCCTGTGCTCCTCCTCCTAGAAAACCCGTCCTCCCTTTCCAAATTTCTCTGTGCTCCTCCTTTCCCAGACCTGTCCTTTTCCTTCTCCCCTTTTTTCTCTGTGCTCCTCCTCTTTTGAAACCCGGGGCCGGGGCCTTCCCTTTTCTCTGTGATCCCTCCTCCTTGAAATGGTTTTTGCCTTCTCCATTTTCTCTGTGTTCCTCTTAGACCTTTTCCTTTTGCCTTTTTCCCTTACTCTGTGCCACCCCTCCTAAGACCTGTCCCCTTGGGGGGCCGCCTTTTCCAAAAACCTTTTGGCCCCCCTCCTGGTCTCCTTCTCCGGCCTTCTCCCTTTCTAAGGGGTTTTTCCTCCGTAGAGCCGTCCTTGCCTTCTCCATTCCCCGGGTCCTCTCCCGCCTGCCCCCTTTTCCCTTTTCCATTTTCCTTGTGCTCCTCCTCTTGAACCCTTTTCCCCTGTTTTCCTTTTTCTTGTTTCCCCCTCCCTTTTTGACCCGGGCCCTTTCTTTCCATTCTCGGGGTCCCTCCTCCCAAAAAAAAGGTCCCCTGCCTTTCCTTTTTCTCCCCGTGCTCACCCCTCTTAAAAACCTGTCCTCTGCCTTATCATTACTTTGTGTTTCCCCTTTCCTTTGACTGCCCCCTGGGCCCTTTTCCATTACTCCGGGCTCCTTTCCTTTCCCAGACCCGTCCCCTTTCCTTTTTCCCCTTAAATCTGTGCTCCCTTTTGGAAATTTTTTTCTGCCTTTTCCCTTTAAATCTTTTGCTCCCCCCTTAACCCCGTCCTCTCCCTTTTCCTTTCCTCTGTTTCTCCCCCTCCCAGACCGGCCCCTGCCTTCTCCATTAACCCCTAGGGCTTCCACCTAGACCCGTCCTCTGCCTTCTTTTTTTATCGGTGCTTTTTTCCTCCCAGGGCCTGTCCTCTGCCTTCCCAAATAAAACTGGGGCCCCCTCCCAGGGCCTGTCCCCCCTTTCCTTCTCCATTACCCCTGTGTCCTATCCTAGAATGTCCTCTGCCTTTTCCCCTTACTTTGCTCTTCCTCCTAGACCGTTTTCCCCTTTCGTACTCTATTACTTCCCCATTGGTCATCCTCCTAGAACCCGTCCCTTTCCCTTTTCCCTTTTTCTTGGGGCCCCCTCCTCTTAGACCCGGCCCCTTCCTTTCCTTTTCTCCCGTGTTTCCTTCTTGACCTGTCCTTTTTGTTCCCATTACTCTGTCCCTCCCCCCTAGACCTGTCCTCTGCCTTTCCCAAATTCTCTTTTGTTCCTCCCCTTGACCTGGTTTTTTCTGCCCTTTTCCCCTACTCGGGGTCTTCTCCTTGCCTGTCCCCTTTCCTTCTCCATTACTCTGTGCTCCTCCTCCTAGGGGGCCGGTCCCCCCGCCTTCTCCCATTCTTCCCGTGCTCTTCCTCTTTGAAACCCGTCCCTCTACCTTCTTTATTACCCCTGTGCTACTCTTCCAGAAAATGTCCCCTGCCCCCTTTTTCTATTACTTTTTTGCCTTTCCTTTCCCCCTTGACCCGTCCTCTGCCTTTCCCTTACTCTGTGCTTTCCTCCCAGCCCGTTCCTTTCCTTTTCCATTTACTCGTGTTTTTCCTTTTGGGCCCTTTCCCCCCTGCCTTCTCCAAATTTCTCTGTGGGTTTTCCCCTTTTGCACCTGTCTCTGCCCTTTTTTCCTATCTCTGTGCTCCTCCTCCTGACTGTCCTTGCCTTCTCCATTACTCTGTGCTTCTCCCTTTTAGGGCCTGTCCTCTGCCCTTCTTTAAATTTCTCTGTGCTCCTCCTCCTAGACCAAAACCTCTGCCGTCTCCATTACTCTGTGTCCCCCTCCTAGAAACCCGTCCTTACCCTTTTCCATTACTCTGTGTTCCTCCCTAGACCTTTTCCTCTGCCTTCTCCATTAATCTGTGCTCCTTTCCTTAGACCTGTTCTAAACCCTTTTTTTTACTCTTTTTCCTCCCCCTAGGGCCCCCGTCCCCTGCCTTCTCCATTTTCTCTGTGCTCCTCCTCCTTTTCCTTTTTCCCATTTTTTGCAAATTCTCCCCTTCGCCCTTTAGGGCAGGGGGCCCCCCTCTTTCTGTACCCAATTCCCCTGTTTACTTTCTTCTGGCTTATGTTTTTCTTTCTATCTTTTCTTCTCTTCAGCGCCTGGGACTTGTTGGTGCTTTATAGCATAATCTCAGTCCTGTGGGGGCCTCGGCCGCTCTAGTGCTACTTCCAATACAAGAGCGATTCCAGGGAAACAGCTTCAGACTCCTCCTGCTTCTAGTTTACAGGGATTCTCCAGACAATGTTCTTCACTCATCGACCTGATCTATGCAACAAGGACATGGACGGGGCTTGTAGCATCACCCAGGTATCACCCGCCTCTGCACTTCATCATGAGGCGCTGTTCACATCATGCTTTGGCTGTGCACTCGCCCACTTGGTTTTAACAGCATTTAGAGACTTGCTTTACAGCAGGCACCTTAAGAACCAAGAGACTGCAGGTGACCATTGATTCCATGCGCTGGACTCCAAGGCACGAGCCCTGGCCACTGCTGAGCCCCTCACTTGTAGGCCACACACTGCTCTAGGCCTGCAGCCTACAAGACGTCTGGAGTCCTGCCGCACCGGAAGAGCCGGCTGCTGCGTGGGGGAGAGGTGGGATTCAATTCATTTTAATTAGCAGAAAGGGGGCACTAATAGGGATAGACAGGGACATCTTGTCCATTGGGCACACTAGGCAGTTGCCCAAAACCATAGGGGCCCGAGGTGGTGAATGTGTGTCCTGGAAAGCCAGGTCACATTCCCAGGATCCCGGCCAGTGCTGCTTATTTAGCGGTTTGCATGCTCTCCGGATGTGCAAATCAGCTCCCTGCCGATTAGTCTTGTAGGCCGCAGGCTGGATCAGATGGGTGTCCCAACATAGGAAACGTGATAAGGGTGAGCCTAGGGATGGGTGGAGGCCTCATGTGGTGTCGTGTTTGGGCCTGCTGTGAGGTCCTGTATTTGGGCAGGGTCCACTGCACTGCTATGCCCGGGCGACCATACTGCAGCTAAGACGACTGTGGGGACGGGGCCACTTACTCTGCAGAGGCTGCTGTAATCTCAGGACGTTAGTAGTAAATTCCCTCTGCAGACGCACGTTCTCTCTTTCATGAGACATGACATATAATGCACATTATGATACAGGGCGCGCGTCTCCCGTCTGCCTCAGCTCCGCAGCGCGCGGATACCGGCAGAGCTCCTTGCGATTATCCTAAAGGGTAAATGGCGTAATGGTCTAATTCCAGTTGTCCGTGTGTCCGGCCGGTCATTAGCACCTCCAAAGCTGCGGCCCTTCTAGAATAGAACACCTGGAACTATTCACTTTCCAAGAGGCGAAACGCGTCAGGAGGCGATGACTGCAGCACAAGAACACCTGATGGTGAATGAGCGGCGAGGGCAACGGCCACCAGGACACAAGCCCCAATCTACCCCCCACCAGCAGCGGCAGCCTCCTACTTGCTGACGGTGTCCAGCCCACAACAGCGCTTATCTGTATGCTCCAACAGGGGCAGATTAAGGGAAAGCGATGGGGACAAGATTTACATTTCCCCTCCTCAGTCTCTGGCTTTTGTTCAGCTGCCGCATTGGGTCTTGGATCTGTGTTAGGACCCTACATGCAGCGGTGCCCAGAGCTGAGGAAGGTGGGTGCAGCGTCAGGAGGGGGTCTTCGTTTATCTGCTCTTCCAGGGTGGGCGCCTCTGTTCTCGCTTCTCTCCTGGAGCTGACCCTCAACTGCTATAGAAGGCAGCAAAACCTGCAGGAGGGGCGGGGTCTACAGGCTCCTTAGGGGCGGAGCTTCAGGTGAACGATGTCTGCAGAACCATTGTAACAGCATTACGGGCCCCTGGGCAGAGCGCTGCAGTAGGCCCTACCACAATACAGGACATCACACTTGGCCATGCCTCAAGTACATCCATATTATCACACCACTTATATCTGGACACCGGCAGCCTGCGGCCTACAAGACTGACAGTGCAGGGGGCCTTTGGCTCCCTTCTCCACCATGGTTTTTACCTGTTTGCACATCCTAAAAACACAGTTAAATAAGTAAAGCAACCAAGGGATCCAAGGTGGGTGTCTGGTATTCCTGTGGCAAGTATACCCCACCTGGGGCCCCTATACTTGTGGGGTCCCCAGGCAACTGCCTCGTGTGCCCAATGGAAAAGATGGCCCTGGTTGTCTGTTTAGGGTTATTATATGATGGAGACATTACCACAGACCAGACGCAGCCTACAGATAATGCAGCACTGACATCAGGGTATAGAACATATATCTGCTCAGTGGTGATGTCACTATTGGAGTGTATATAACATATCTGCTCAGTGGTGATGTCAGTATTGGAGGGTATAGAACATATATCTGCTCAGTGGTGATGTCAGTATTGGTGTGTAAATAACATATCTGCTCTGTGGTAATATCAACACTGACCACGTTATTTTATTTATATTCCAGCAATGACATCATCAGAGCAGATATATGTTATATACCCTCCAATAGTGACATCATCACAGAGCAGATATGTTATATAATCTCCAATAGTGACATCATCACAGAGCAGATATGTTATATAATCTCCAATAGTGACATCATCACAGAGCAGATATATGTTATATACCCTCCAATAGTGACATCATCACAGAGCAGATGTTATATATACTCCAATAGTGACATCACCACAGAACAGATATGTTATATACTCTCCAATAGTGACATCACCACAGAGCAGATATATGTTATATACACTCCAATAGTGACATCACAACAGAGCAGATATATGTTCTATACTCTCCAATATAAAGCCCCATCGGCAGGTTTCTCTCTTCCTCTATAAAAAGCCCCATCTGCAGGTTTCTCCCCTCCCCTCTATATAAAGCCCCAGCGGCAGGTTTTTCCAACCCTCTATATAAAGCCCCATCGGCAGGTTTCTCCCTCCCCTCTATATAAAGCCCCATCGGCAGGTTTCTCCCCTCCCTCTATATAAAGCCCCATCTGCAGGTTTTTCCCTCCCTCTATATAAAGCCCCATCTGCAGTTTTCTCCCTCCCCTCTATATAAAGCCCCATCGGCAGGTTTCTCTCTCCCTCTATATAAAGCCCCATCTGCAGGTTTCTCCATCCCCTCTATATAAAGCCCCATCTGCAGGTTTCTCCCTCCCTCTATATAAAGCTCCATCTGCAGGTTTCAGTCCCTCTATTAAAAGCCCCAACTGCAGGTTTCTCTCTCCCTCTATAAAAATCCCCATCTGCAGGTTTCTCCCTCTCTCTATATAAAGCCCCATCTGCAGGTTTCTCTATCCCCTCTATATAAAGCCACATCTGCAGGTTTCTATCTCCCTCTATATAAAGCCCCATCTGCAGGTTTCTATCTCCCTCTATATAAGCCCCATCTGCAGGTTTCTCCCTCCCTCTATATAAAGCCCCATCTGCAGGTTTCTCCCTCCCTCTATATAAAGCCCCATCTGCAGGTTTCTCCATCCCCTCTATATAAAGCCCCATCTGCAGGTTTCTCTCCCCTCTATATAAAGCCCCATCTGCTGGTTTTTCCATCCCCTCTATATAAAGCCCCATCGGCAGGTTTCTCTCTTCCTCTATAAAAAGCCCCATCGGCAGGTTTCTCCCTCCTTCTATATAAAGCCCCATCGGCAGGTTTCTGCCTCCCCTCTATATAAAGCCCCCATCGGCAGGTTTCTCTCTCTCTCTATATAAAGCCCCATCTGCAGGTTTCTCCCTCCCCTCTATATAAAGCTCCATCTGCAGGTTTCTCTCTCCCTCTATTTAAAGCCTCATCTGCAGGTTTCTCCCTCCCCTTATTAAAGTCTATCTGCGGTTTTCTGTCCCTTATTTAAAGCCCCATCTGCAGTTTCTCCTCCCCTCTATTAAAGCCCCATCGGGTTTCTCCCCCCCTCTATAAAAACCCACTACGGTTTTCTCCATCCCCTCTATATAATGCCCCATCTGCAGGTTTCTCCCTCCTCTATATTAAACCCCCCCATCTGCAGGTTTCTCCTTCCCTCTATATAAAGCCCCATCTGCAGGTTTCTCCCTCCCCTCTATATAAAGCCCCATCAGCAGGTTTTATCCCCACTATATAAAGCCCCATCAGCAGGTTTTTACAACCCCTCTATATAAAGCTCCATCTGCAGGTTTCTCCACCCCCTCTATATAAAGCCCCATCTGCAGATTTTTCTCTCTGACATGAAATCAGAATAAACCTTTCCCGTTTTAAGTCAACTAGGAACCAAAATTATTTCTATTCCCCAAATGCAGAATAATGAGAGGGAGAATTTTTAAGGCATTTTTATTACTTTCTGCAAAGTCAGCAGTTTCCATACACTGGTATGACTCCGCCTTTACAAAATCTGGCCCCGCCCATATGATGAGGTCAGGTCTCTGGAAGCTTCTGGTAGGTTTATTGGCAACATGACACAGCTGTGGATATATTTTACTGCTTCTGTGTGTAACATCATGGGAAAGTCTAAAGAAATCAGTCAAGATATCAGGAAGAGAACTGTGGGCCCCACACACTGTATAGACACAGCACCAGTGTATATCCCGGTATAGAGGCGGCAGCGGGGGCCCCGCACACTATCCTCCCCCACGTATAGAGGAGGCTCCGGGGGCCCCACACTCTGTCCTCCCCGGTATAGAGGCGGCAGCGGGGGCCCCGCACACTATCCTCCCCGGTATAGAGGCGGCAGCGGGGGCCCCACACACTGTCCTCCCCCGTATAGAGGCGGCAGCGGGGGCCCCACACTCTGTCCTCCCCGGTATAGAGGGGGCAGCGGGGGCCCCGCACACTATCCTCCCCGGTTATAGAGGCGGCAGCGGGGGGCCCCACACACTGTCCTCCCCGGTATAGAGGCGGCAGCGGGGGCCCCGCACACTATCCTCCCCGGTATAGAGGCGGCAGCGGGGGCCCCACACACTGTCCTCCCGGTATAAGAAGGCGGCAGCGGGGGCCCCACACACTGTCCTCCCCGGTATAGAGGTGGCTGCGGGGGCCCCACACACTGTCCTCCCCGGTATAGAGGCGGCAGCGGGGGCCCCACACTCTGTCAACACCCGGATAGAGGCGGCAGCGGGGGCCCCCCCACTCTCTCCTCCCCGGTATAGAGGCGGCAGCGGGGGCCCCACACACTCTGTCCTCCCCGGTATAGAGGCGGCAGCGGGGGCCCCACACACTCTGTCCTCCCCGGTATAGAGGCGGCTGCGGGGGCCACACACTCTGTCCTCCCCGGTATAGAGGGGCGGCGGGGCCCCGCAACTGTCCCCCCCGGTATAGAGGCCCGGCAGCGGGGGCCCCGCACACTGTCCTCCCCGGTATAGTGGCGGCAGCGGGGGCCCCACACACTGTCCTCCCCGGTATAGAGGCGGCAGCTGGGGCGCCGCACTCTGTCCTCCCCGGTATAGAGGTGGCTGCGGGGGCCCCACACACTGTCCTCCCCGGTATAGAGGCGGCAGCGGGGGCCCCGCTCTCCGTCCTCCCCGGTTCGGGCCCCGCTCTCCGTCCTCCCCGGTTCGGGCCCCGCTCCCCGTCCTCCCCGGTTCGGGCCCCGCTCTCCGTCCTCCCCAGGGGCCCCGCTCTCCGGCCTCCCCGGTTCGGGCCCCGCTCTCCGTCCTCCCCGGTTCGGGCCCCGCTCTCCGTCCTCCCCGGGGCGGGCCCCGCGCTCCGTCCGCCCCGGTTCGGGCCCCGCTCTCGTCCTCCCCGGTTGGGGCCCCCAACATTCCTCGATCCCATCCCCCCCTGTCAGGCCCCTGATCTCGCCTCCTTGGCTCTTCTCCGTGACGCCCAAAACATGTGAGATTGATGATCGGACGCGCTGATTTCATTGTCTGGAGCCGGAGCGGAGGAGACCCGGCGCGGCCCCGGGACCCCGGCGGCGGGGGGGAGGTAGGGGGAGGGCGGGAGCCCCGGGAGGAGCGCGGGGGGGCACCGGGGACCGGCGGGGGCAGCGGCCGCGGGGGCTCGGGGCAGTGGGGGGTGTCCGGCGCCCCTCCCCCCCGCCTCGGGCGGGCGCAGCTCGGGCGCACGGGACTCCCGTTACCCCTCCGAGGACGTGGCCCGCGAGGCTGCAGCAGGCGAAGGGTTAATGAGATTTCATCCGGGCGCCCCCCCCTCCCCTCGTGTGTGTGGGGGGTGGTGGTGGTGGAAGCGGGCCCGCCCCGCGCATGCGCACGCCGCGCCTCCCTCTCCTGCGCTGCACCTGTCTCTGATACAAAGTATCCGGCGGCCGAACACGTGACCCGCGGCGCCGACACAATGTATCCACAGCGCGCCACGTGACCGGGGGCGGGGCCTCGCCGTGTGTACGGATGTGACGTCACAGAGGGGAGCTTTACACATCTAGAAGGGTGACAGATGGAAGGTGTATGGCTGCCTGTGACATCACCAGTGTCTAATACACGTGTACACACAGCAGTGACGTCACCGGGGGCGGATACACGCAGCAGTGATGACACCGGGGGCTGATACACGTGTACACGCAGCAGTGACGTCACCGGCGCCCGATACACGTGTACGCACAGCAAGTGATAGTCACCCCACCGGCGCACCGGGGTACACGTGTAACACACAGCAGTGAATAGTCACACCGGCGCCCGATACACGTGTACACACAGCATTGTACGTCACCCGGCGCCCGATACACGTGTACGCACAGCACGGGGACGTCACTGCCAGGCGCACCGCGATACACGTGTACCACAGCAGTGACGTCCACCCACCGGGCGCCCGATACACGTGTACGCACAGCAGTGACGTCACCGGCGCCAGATACACGTGTACGCACAGCAGTGACGTCACCGGCGCCCGATACACGTGTACACACAGCAGTGACGTCACCGGGGGCAGATACACGTGTACACACAGCAGTGACGTCACCGGCGCCCGATACACTGTAACATACATGCAGGTGTACACGAGTCGCCGATCACCCACGTGTACACACAGCTAGTGACGCACTGGGCATACACGGTACACCAGCAGTGAGACGGGGGCTGATACACGTGTACACACACAGCAGTGAGTCACCGGGGGCTGATACACGTGTACACACAGCGTGACTTCACCGGGGGCTGATACCCGTGTACACAGAGCAGTGACGTCTCGGGCGCCAGATACTCGTGTACACACAGCAGTGACGTCACCGGGGGCCGATACACGTGTACACACAGCAGTGACGTCACCGGGGGCTGATACACGTGTACACACAGCAGTGACGTCACCGGCGCCCGATACACGTGTACACACAGCAGTGACGTCACCGGCGCCCGATCCACGTGTACACACAGCAGTGACGTCACCGGCGCCCGATACACGTGTACACACAGCAGTGACGTCACCGGCGCCCGATAACACGCTGTACACCCCAACAGCAAGTGACGTCACCGGGGGCCGATACACGTGTACACACAGCAGTGACGTCACCGGGGGCCGATACACGTGTACACACAGCAGTGACGTCACCGGCGCCCGATACACGTGTACACACAGCAGTGACGTCACCGGGGGCAGATCCACGTGTACACACAGCAGTGACGTCACCGGGGGCGGGGGCTGATACACGAGTACACACAGCAGTGACGTCACCGGGGGCTGATACACGTGTACACACAGCAGTGACGTCACCGGCGCCAGATACACGTGTACACACAGCAGTGACGTCACCGGGGGCCGATACACGTGTACACACAGCAGTGACGTCACCGATACACGTGTACACACAGCAGTGACGTCACGGGCCGTCGCACACGATACACCGTTGTACACGCAGCAGTGACGTCACCGGCTCAGACCCCGCGTCACGAAATACACGTGTACACAGCCAGTCACGTCCGCCAAAACCATGATCACCGGCGCCCACCGACTCACCCTAACGTGTACACACAGCAGTGACGTCACCGGGGGCCGATACACGTGTACACACAGCAGAAGTCAGATGTAGAGCTGTGATCCGTCTGGGACAAGGTAGTGCACACAGCGCCCCTCAATGAAGAATTCGCCCACTTCATGTCTGGGGTGGAGGGGGCGCCCTAGGTGGTCGCTTGCCCGACCTCAGACACCGTCAAATGTACACACAGCCCGGGCGACCGGCAGGCCACCGCCTAGGGTTCCCCTTCATCCCAGACAGAAAAGGGGGCGCAAGGAGGCATGAAGTGGGCTGTGTTTTCCATTGGTCATTTCCATTTGATCATAAATGATCAAAATGCATCAAAGACACCAAAATGACCCAAGAATGACTGAAACGCGCTGTTTGTCCATTGGGCCGACCATGGCCGACTCCTATAAGGGGGAAGCGGAGGCTCCATCCAGGCTCTGCTGGGGCTGTTAGTTCTTCCCATTCCCGTCTGCTGCCCCTGGGGCCTCTGGGTAACTTGTATTCACTGTCCCTTTCTGGTGTCGTATTGTAGCTGCAGAACTAACCCGAGATTTTATTCTTCTTCCTCAGGGCTGAACAATTTCTGCCAAAAACAACCTGTTACAAACATAGGATGGAGGGAACCGTGGCCCCGAACGTCGGGGAAGTCACCTCCACCGGGTCACAGGGATACCAGCCAGAGGTCAGAGCATTCCCCTTGTCACCCCGTCCCGACAATGATGTGAGGGGAGCACTGCCGCTACTCCTCTCTGTTATCAGCTCCGCTCCCGTCTGACTGCTATGGGTGCTACCACTGTCTATAGGAGGGTGTCAGGCAGCGGGTCCCTAGGGACTGGGCTGTGTCAGATGATGTAACAGGGCCTGTCTGTACGCCAGGGTTTTACAGTCGGATTTTGAAACCAGCGAAATCCATTCTGTAAACCATCTCCATAGACCTCAATAGAAAATCTGGAGGCTACATAGCTCAGAGTTTCTGATGTCGGAAATCAAAGTCAACGGCTTTGCAAAAAACTTGGGACATGTACATTCTTCCACTGCATTTACAGCGGAAATTGTACTATTCCAATGTCAAGAATCCAGAAAACAGCAGCAAAAAAGAAAAAAAAAAAAAATTATGGTGTGTGTGTTGTGGGGGGGGGGGGGGGAGCCGAGTGTAAAATACTGGTCGGATTCTGATTTAGAATTTGACCAGTAGTTTGTCCTTGCCATCTGAACGCAGCCTTAAATGGACCTATCACCTCCAGAGAAACCTCATGAAGCAACAGGAGACTAAATGACAAACATTTTCTCAAATATAGTTCATTAGGAAAATCCAAGTATTTCACCTGTAATTCGTTTTTTTTTTTTTTTAACCGCGCTGGCCCTTTAAGACAGCTCTGAAGTCGGATCAAGTTGCACATGACAGCTTGATGGATCACTGTGTTGACAGTTGTGTGAAAGTAACTGTCTCTGAGCTGGTGCAGACGGGAGCTTGTAAGTCTACATCTGGTTTACACCAGCAGCAGTGTAATATAGATCCCTGTGTGCTGTGGTGGAGGAGGCTGAAACAGGTAAAACCTGTAAGACCTATGTCCTCCATGTGCTGTGCCTGCTGTACTATATGTAGTGAGAGACTCAGGTTACCCTGTACTAGCATCTATGCCCTCAGCTCCCCCTGCACAGTTGTTATCTCCCACAGCATGATAAGGATCTCCCGAGTTAGAAAGTAAACCCTGTTCCCCTGTTATGCGAAGGTAAACCCTCTGGGTTGCTAATGACATGTATTTGAGAAAAGTCTTATTTCAACTACTATCATTCTTGTGTGTTTGTGTGGAGGTGAAAGATACTCTTTAAAGTATTAATTTAGGTCAGACTTAAAGCGTCTGGTAGGATCCACTTTGGTGTTCTAATTCGTCAAGAAGCGTTAAAACCCACAATAGACGTTCTCAGTGTTCAGGGAGACAAATACCCCAGACTGGTGTTATAGACGTCCATACAAAAAGAGGTCGAGTGAGGCACAGAGCCCAACACATAGTAACACATTATAAACCTTAATGCAAGGTCTTTTATCCAAGGAGTTCAGTCTTTTTCCACAGAACCATGATCATATATGGTCACTTGAAGTGTAACTGAGTAATACAATGTATATAGTAGCTTAACGCTGCCCTTGTACTACACGATGTTATAATGTATTATTTCCTCTCTCCTATGTGGGGGCTTATACATCCATCCCCCATAGGAAACACTTTATACTGTTCATCCCGATGCGCCAAGATGGATTTTCTCTAAGGTTTAGTTCACACGACGGATTTCAATGTGGAATTTAACGAGGTTCCACGTTAAAATCTCCTGTGGAAGCCGAGTCCTGTTCCATTGACCGCCCGGCGCTATGGGTCTAACAGCGCAGATTTTGTTTGCTTTGGATCTTAAAGAGAACCTGTCCCATAGTTTATGCCCCCCTTGCTGAGGGCAACACAAGCCAGTGTCAGAACTGCTGCTCCCAGCGCTGTGTCCCATAGTTGATGACCCCCCCCCTTGCTGAGAGCAGTACAAGCCAGTGTCAGACCTGCTGCTCCCAGCGCTGTGTCCCATAGGTGATGCCCCCTCCCCCTGCTGAGAGCAGTACAAGCCAGTGTCAGACCTGCTGCTCCCAGCGCTGTGTCCCATAGGGGATGCACCCCTCCCCCCTTGCTGAGAGCAGTACAGACCTGCTGCTCCCAGCGCTGTGTCCCATAGGTGATGCCCCATCCCCCTGCTGAGACCAGTAAAAGCTAGTGTCAGACCTGCTGCTCCCAGCGCTGTGTCCCATAGGTGATGCAACCCTCCCGTGCTGAGGGCAGCACAAGCCAGTGTCAGACCTGCTGCTCCCAGCGCTGTGGCCCTTAGGTGATGCACCCCCCCCCCTTGCTGAGAGCAGTACAGACCTGCTGCTCCCAGCGCTGTGTCCCATAGGTGATGCCCCATCCCCCTGCTGAGAGCAGTACAAGCCAGTGTCAGACCTGCTGCTCCCAGCGCTGTGTCCCATAGGTGTTGCCTCTCCCCTGATGGGAGCAGTCAGCCATGTCAGACCTGCTGCTCCCAGCGCTGTGTCCCATAGGTGATGCACCCCCCCCCCCTTGCTGAGAGCAGTACAAGCCAGTGTCAGACCTGCTGCTCCCAGCGCTGTGTCCCTTATTCTGTAAGATGCTGGAGTTTTCGTTTATTTAATGCTCAAATCTGTAGTTTTCAGTCATGAAGAGTCATGAAAAAAGAGTCTGTTTTTCTATGCCCCGCCCATCTGATACTAGCCCCGCCTATCTCACAACTGATTAACCTATTACTTTGAATAGGTAGAAACATGGGAATAACTGCCAGGTGGGCGGGGCTAGTCTTTGGTGGGTGGGGCTAACACCTGCTCATAAATAAGATTTGAGAGGTAAATGCTCTAAAACTCCAGCATCTTACAGAATAAGGGACACAGGGCTGGAAACAGCAGGTCCGACACTAGCTTGTGCTGCCCTCAGCAAGGGGGGCATAATCTATGGGACAGGTTCCCTTTAACTCTTTAATGCAGAAAAAAAAAAAAAAGGAATAGCACCGTCTATTCTTGGAAGCGGCTTCTCCTCGGATTCCGCTTCGGACGGCGCGGCTTAGTCCTGTCGAAATGGAGCAGTCGGAGGTGAAAACCGCTGCTGCAAGGAGAGGATCGGGGGATAAGGTTCACATTTCTGCCCCAGGGTTTTCCATTTGGGAACGAACCCTGCGACTCCCCAGCGACAGGTCCGGGGCCCCAACCATTTGCTGCGCCGTGGAAATCGCAGCGTTTTCCTGCTGATAGAAGGCGACACAAAGTCATTCACTATTATGAACAGTGAAATGCAGCGTTCAGGCAGCACCATCCAGTGAGGGGCGCCGCAGCCTGTGCAGTCCTAGCCTGGACCAGAGGTGGGGCCAATAGACGAGGGGCAAATATTTCCAGAATCACGGAGTGCACAGAGCCAGAGAGGTGCGCAGCGAGCCGGGATCTCCTGCAGACGTGATACAATTTATGGCAGAAGCCGCACATCTAGACCAAGGAAGAGCACAGATGAAGCAAAGAAACTGCGCCCAAAGGTTTTCTTCATTAACCTGTTAACGATCACTGTCTTCTGACGGCGGGAGAATCGTGTTTTTTTCCTGGCGACCAAAAGGAAGCCCTAACCCGATGGGGTTATCTATACCCAAAAGCCTAGGGAACCCTTTTTTTGCCAATAGGCCAGGGAATAAACAAAATCCCTGGGGGCCTTAGAGTGCCCTGAGCCTGGGGAAAATCTATACAGTCAGCCTGGACCTAGAGTAGCCCAATAGAGCCTGGGAATATCTATCAGTCAGCCCTGGGGGCTAGAGGAGCCCAATAGAGCCTGGGAATATCTATACATCAGCCTGGGGGCCTAGAGTTAGCCCAATTTAACCTGGGAATATCTATAAGTCAGAATGCCCAGAGTAGCCCAATAGAGCCTGGGAATATCTATACAGTCAGGGGACCTAGAGTAGCCCAATAGAGCCTGGGAATATCTATACATTTAGCCCTGGGACCTAGAGTAGCCAATAGAGCCTGGGGAATTCTATCAGTCAGCCCGGGACCTAAGTAGCCCAAAAGAGCCTGGGGAATATCTATACAGTCAGCCCTGGGGACCTAGAGTACCCATAGAGCCTGGGAATTTTCTATACAGTCACCTGGGACCTAGAGGCCCAATAGAGCCTGGGAATTCTATACAGTCAGCCCCGGGGGCCTAGAGGAGCCCAATAGAGCCAGGGGGAAAATCTATACAGTCAGCCCCGGGGACCTAAGTTTGCCCAATAGAGCCTGGGGAATGTCTATCAGTCAGCCCTGGGGACCTAGAGAGCCAATAGAGCCTGGGGAATGTCTATCAGTCAGCCCTTGGACCTAGAGTAAACCAATAGAGCCTGGGGGAAAAATCTATACAGTCAGCCCTGGGGCCTAGAGAAACCCAATAGAGCCTGGGAATTCTATACATCAGCCCCGGACCTAGAGTAGCCCAATAGAGCCTGTGGAATATCTATACAGTCAGTCCTGGGGCCTAGAGTAGCCCAATAGAGCCTGGCGAAAATCTATACAGACAGACCTGGGGCCATAGAGTAGCCCAATAGAGCCTGTGGAATATCTAAACAGTCAGCCTGGGGCCTAGAGTAGCCCCAAAAGAGCCCCGGGAATATCTTTTACAGTTAGGGACCTAGAGTAGCCCAATAGAGCCTGGGAAAAAAATCTATACAGTCAGGGGGACCTAGAGTAGCCAATAGAGCCTGGAAAATATCTATACAGTCAGCCCTGGGGACCTAGAGTAGCCCAATAGAGCCTGAGGAATGTCTATGCAGTCAGTCCTGGGGACCTAGAGTAGCCCAATAGGGGCCAGAGGAAATCTATACAGTCACCCCGGGGGGCCCAGAGTAGCCCAATAGATCCTGGGGAATGTCTATACAGTCACTCCTGGGGACCTAGAGTAGCCCAATAGCGCCTAGGGGATATCTATACAGTCAGTCCGGAGGACCTAGAGTAGCTCAATAGCCTGGGGATATCTATACAGTCAGCCCCGGGGACCTAGAGGAGCCCAATAGAGCCTGGAGAATATCTATACAGTCAGCCCTGGGACCTAGATAGCCAATAGAGCCTGGGAAATCTATACAGTCAGCCCTGGGACCCAGAGTAGCCCAATAGAGCCTGGAATATCTATACAGTCAGCCCTGGGGGGCCTAGAGTAGCCCAATAGAGCCTGGGGAATATCTATACGTCAGTCCCCGGGGACCTAGAGGAGCCCAATAGAGCCTGGGAAAATCTATACAGTCAACCGGGACCTAAGAGTCCCAATGAGCCTGGGGAATATCTATACAGTCCCGCCCCGGAGCCTAGAGTAGCCAATAGAGCCGGGAATATCTATACAGTCAGCCCGGGGACCTAGAGTAGCCCAATAGAGCCTGGGAATATCTATAACAGCATGGGGACCCAGAGGAGCCCAATAGAGCCTGGGAATAAACTAACAGTCAGCCCTGGAGACCTAGAGTAGTCCCAATAGAGCCTGGGGAATATCATACAGTCAGCCTGGGACCTAGAGTAGCCCAATGATCCGGGGAATATCTATACACAGTCAGCCCTGGTGGGAAAAACCTAGTAGTAGTCCCAATAGAGCCTGAGGAATATCTATACAGTCAGTCCTGGGCCTAGAGTGCCCAATAGAGCCTGGGAATATCTATACAGTCAGCCCTGGGGACCTAGAGTACCCAATAGAGCCTGGGAATATCTATACAGTCAGCCTGGGGGCCTGAGAGCCCAATAGAGCCTGGGGAATATCTATACAGTCAGCCCCTGGGCCTAGAGTAGCCCAATAGAGCCTGGGAATATCTATACAGATAGCCCTGGGACCTAGAGTAGCCCAATAGGCCTGGGGGATATCTATACAGTCAGCCTTGGGGGCCTAGAGAGCCCAATAGCCTGGTAATTTCCCATACAGTCAGCCCTGGGCCTAAGTAAGCCCAATAGAAACCTGAGGAATATCTATGCAGTCAGCCCTGGACCTAAGTAGCCCAATAGGGGCCTGGGGAATATCTATACAGTCAGCCCCGGGCCTTGAGAGCCCAATAGGCCTGGGAATATCTATCAGTCAGCCCTGGGACTAGAGTAGCCCAATAGAGCCTGGGGAATGTCTATACAGTCAGCTTTAGGGACCTAGAGTAGCCCAATAAGCTGGGGAATATCTATACTGTCAGCCCTGGGGGCCTAGAGTAGCCCAATAGGCCGGAATTCAATACAGTCAGCCCTGGGGACCTAGAGTAGCCCAATAGAGCCTTGGAATATCTATACAGTCATGGGGACCCGAGAGCCCAATAGGCCCGGGAATATCTATACAGTCAGCCTGGAACCTAGAGTAGCCCCAAAAGAGCCGGAATGCTATCAGTCAGCCTTGGGACCTAGAGTAGCCCAATAGAGCCTGGGAATATCTATCAGTCCCCCTGGGACCTAGAGTAGCCCAATAGAGCCTGGGGAATATCTATACAGTCAGGAGGACCTAGAGGAGCCCAATAGAGCCTGGGAAAAACAAAACAGTCAGCCCTCGGGACCTAAAGTAGCCAAAAAGAGCCTGGCGAATATCTATACAGTCAAACCCTGGGACCTAGAGTAGCCCAATAGAGCCTGGGGGGAAAATCTATACAGTCAGCCTGGGGACCTAGAGTAGCCCAATAGAGCCTGGGAATATCTATACAGTCAGCGCTGGGGACCTAAGTAGCCCAATAGAGCTGGGGAAAATCTATACAGTCACGGGGAGCTAGAGTAGCCCAATAGAGCCTGGGGAATATCTATACAGTCAGCCCGGGGGCCTAGAGTAGCCCAATAGAGCCTGGGAATATCTATTCAGTCAGGGGGACCCAGAGTAGCCCAATAGAGCCTGGGAATATCTATACAGTCAGCCCTGGGGCCTAGAGTAGCCCAAAAGAGCCTGGGGAAAATTTTATACAGTCAGGGGGACCCAGAGTAGCCCAATAGAGCCTGGGGAATATCTATACAGTCAGCCTGGGGCCTAGAGTAGCCCAATAGAGCCTGGGGAATTCTATACAGTCAGCCCTGGGGACCTAAGTACCCAATAGAGCCTGGGGGAAAATCTATACAGTCAGGGGAAACCTAATAGCCCAATAGAGCCTGGGGAATAAACTATACAGTCAGGGGGACCTAGAGTAGCCCAATAGAGCCTGGGGAATATCTATACAATCAGCACTGGGGAGCTGCAGTAGCCCTAGAGCTGTGTGTATAGCAAGACTGCTGTCAGGGCGCACAGTGTGTTACCCCAACAGCAGCCTGTCATATACGGAGTGTAAGGTATTAGCATACGGGAGTGTAATGTATTAGTATACAGGAGTCTGCTAATGCATTACTAAGTGTAAAACAACAATTGTGCAATAGTTATTCCTTAATGGAATTAAAAAAAAGTAAAAAAAAATAAAAAGTGTAAATATATTTTTGCACACACAAAACAAACCTACACACAATAAGTATCCACACGATCAAAATAACCTGTAGAATTAATGTGACAGATTATTTAGTGTGAAATGTGAATGGTGTAAAAAAAAAAAATGCAGAAAAACACATTCATACCACAATTTTTTTTAAATTTAAATTATGCAGTAATTTATATGAAAACTCAAACTACGCCCCCAAAAAATAGATCCCCTCCCACAAAAAAGAAATCCACACACAAGTGCGGAATAGAAAAAGCAGAAGAGTTACGGCTATAGAAACATACAGAAAATTAGCTGCATCAAAATCTCTACTGATTAGAGGGGTCTCTTGAGAATAAGCTGATCAGTGTCTCCCTGTGCCGGGACCCCAGCGACCAGATCACTGCAAACAAACCGACCCAACGAAAATATAAAGCTTGAATTAGATATTTTACAATATGAACAACCCCTTAATTCTGAAGATCTAATCAGCGCAAACGAGGGACACAGAGCAGGGCTGACAGTGAATGGCCCAACGCCGAAGTATTGGAGAAATGGTCCAGGTACCAGGTCCTTAGAGGGGCAGTGACAGGAACAATAAAAATAATAATAAATATCCTATACTTTCCCTCTACTTACCCAACTGCGGGGACATCGCCCCGAAAGGGGAGGCGCCGCAAAACAGCCCTGTTTCCTAAGGCACAACCCTTACACATCTGCCACTGATCTCAATGAGCCATCTATGTAATGCAGGGGGCTCCGGAGTGAGACCCTCTCTATAGCCGCTGTCCTCGCCGACCAGGAGATGGGGATCCTGAACTTAGGAAAGAGGTTTTTGACGGGGAGACCCTTTAAAGGGTTTCCTGTTTTTTGTGCCCCTTCTGGCCAGGTCTGTATTCCTTTAAATGGAGCTTAGGTTCGTTCAATTGAGGGGGTTTTGGGGTTTCATCGCAGGTGAATAGAGGGCACTGAACGCCAGTGACAGGATACAGCGCTCAGGTCAGAGCTGGAGACCAAGGAAAACTCATCTAAACCCTAAAAGTGGCCGGTCCTAGCCGCCAGTGACAAGGGGGGTTCCCCCCCGGCTGCCGATCTAAGGGAGGACGGTTTAGCCTGTGTCGGGACGTAAAAAAAGATGCACAAAAAAAAAAACGTATCATAGGTAAAGTGGTGCAATGGAGGCCGAAAGTGCGGCCTGTGGCCCATGTCATTGGCTGGTAAACGCCCCTATACTGCAAAAATTACAACGACGCTATTCTATACAATGGGATTCAGTAAAAAAGCAATGTTAAATGTATTTTTTTAAAATTTTTCTTGCCCTGGGCCCCTAAGGGTGGCGGCTGCGGCTGTTTGCTGTCCCATGTAAACGGAAGAAAAAAAAATAGCCAATAATTTGGCGCCAGACAGATTAATAAGGAAGCGCGGAGATTTATCAGTCCCTGAAAAATTGGCAAAAAAAAAAAGGGGGGGAAAAAAAAAAACAATTTTTAAAAAAAAAAAAACAAAATGGTCTAAACCCCCCATAATTTCGGGGTAGCAGGGGCGCCTTTTTTTTAAACCAGAATTGGAAAGAAAATTTTAATTGGCAAAACTGAAAATTTTTAAAAAAGAAAAAAAGGGGGAAAAAGGGGAAGGAATCGGGGGGGCGGCACGCGGGGGAAAGGGAGGGGCCCCCGGCCGGAAGGGAAAGGCCCAAAAAAAAGGGGGGGCCCGCAAAAGGGGGAGGAGACAAAGAAGAAAATGAAAAAGGGGGGGGGCGGGAAAAAGGGGGGGGGGGCGAAAGGGGGGGTTTTTTTGGGCCAAAAAAGAAAAAAAGGTGGGAAAAAAAGGGGCGGGAAAAGGAAAGGGGGGGCACGAAAAGGGAGAACCCGGGAAAAAAGGGGGGAGGAACGGGGGGAAAAAAAGTGGGGGCCAGGAAGGGGGGGAGGCCCCAGAAAGGGGGGCCCGCGGGGGGGGGGTGGGCGGGGGAAAAAAGGGAAAAGGGAGAAAAGGGGGAAGAGAGGGGGGGGGAGAAAGGGGGGGGGGGGGGGGGAAAAAAAAAAAGGGGGAGGGAGGAAGGAGGGGGGGGGGGCGACGAGAAAAGGGGGGAGGAAAGGGGGGGGGGGAGAAGAAGGGGGGGGGGGCGAAAGAAAGACTTGTGGGGGGGGGGGAGGAAAAAAAAGAGGGGGGAGGAAGAGGAGAGGGGGGGGGAACGAAAAAAGAAGAGAGGGGGGGGGGCGACGACGAAAAGAGAGGGGGGGGGGCGACGACGAAAAGAGAGAGGGGGGGGGCGACGACGAAAAGAGGGGAGGGGGGGGGGGAACAGAAAAGGAGAGGGGGGGGGGCGCGACGAAAGAAAGGGGGGGGGGGGGACGGAAAAAAGGGGGGGGGGGGCGACGAAAAGAGGAGGAGGGGGGGGGGACAGAAAAAGGAGGGGGGGGGCCCCAAAAAAAAAGGGGGGGGGGGCCCACAGAAAAGGAGGAGGGGGGGGGCCAAAAAGGAAGGGGGGGGGGGACGCGAAAAAGAGGAGGGGGGGGGGGGGGAAAAAAGGAGGGGGGGGGGGGGGACGAAAAAGAGAGGGGGGGGGGGCGACGACGAAAAAGAGAGAGGGGGGGGGGGAGAGGAAAAAAAGGGGGGGGGGGGGGCGAGAAAAGGGGGGAGGGGGGGGAAAAAGAAAAAAGGGGGGGGGGGGCGACGCGAAAAGAGGGAGGGGGGGGGCGAACCCAAAAGAGGGGGGAGGGGGGGGACGAGAAAGAGAGGAGGGGGGGTGACGACGAAAAGAGAGGAGGGGGGGCGACGGAAAAAAAGGGAGGGGGGGGCGGACGAGAAAAGAGGGGGGGTGGCGACGGAAAAAGAGGAGGGGGGGGGGCGACGGAAAGAAAAGAGGGGGGGGGCGACGACGAAAGAGAGAGGGGGGGGGGGGTGGGGGGAAAAAAGAGGAGGGGGGGGGGAGGAAAAAAAGGGAGGGGGGGCGGGTTGAGAAAAAAGAGGGGGGGGGGCGGGGATGAGAAAAAAGTGGGGGAGGGGAGGAGAAAAAGAGAGGGGGGGGGGGGCGGAAGATGAAAAGAGAGGGGGGGGGGGGGGGAAATGATAGGAGGGGGGGGGCGAGGAGAGAAAAAAGAGGGGGGGGGGGTGAGGTAGGAAAAAAAGGGGGGGGGGGGGAGAAAAAAGGGGGGGGGGGCAGGGAAAAAAAGGGGGGGGGGGGCGAGGAGAAAAAAAGGGGGGGGGGGGAAAAAAAGAGACGGGGGGGCGAGGGAGAAAAGAAAAGGGGGGGCGGGGAGAAAAAAAAGGGGGGAGGGGGAGAAAAGAAAGGGGGGTGAGGAGGAAGAAAAAGGGGGGGGGGAGGGGAGAGGGGGAAAAGGGAGGGGGGGGGCGAAGAGAAAAGAGGGGGGGGGGAAAGAAAAAAAGGGGGGGGACAAGACAGGAAGAAAAAAGCTTTTTTTTGGGGGGGCGCGCACGTACCAAGAGCGGATACGCGGGGAGAAAGGGGGCCGAGGAAAAAGTAAAAGGGGCAAAGAGAAAAAAAGGGGGGGGCCAAAACGAAAAAAAAAAAAGGGCAGGCGACAAAAAAAGCCAAGCCAAGGGGGGAGAGGGGGAAAAAAAAAAGGAAGGGGGCCAGAAAAAGGGAAGAAGGGGAAAAAAGGGGGGGAAAAAAAAGGGAAAAAAAATAGGGGGGAAAAAAAAAAGGGAAGGGGGGGGAGCGAGGAGGGGGGCCAGAAATGGGGGAAAAAAGGGTGAAAATTGGGGCGAGAGGGGCACCCCCCCCGGGGCCAAGCGGGGGTAGGGCCCCCCCGGGGGGGGGGCTCCGGAAAGGGGGACAGCTTTCCCCTGACCCCGGGGGGGGGGGAGGGGAAAAAGGGGGGGGCCCCCCAAAAAGGCAGCCGAAGTTTTTTTTTTTTTGGGAACGCCTTTAATACACCCAAAAAAGAGAAAAAACCAGGGAGCCCCCCCCGCGGGGGGGAGTGGGGGCCCGGCTCCCCACCCCAGAAAACCCAAACCCCCCCCAAGGCGGGCCCCCTAAAAAAAAGCTGCCCCCTTTTTCCCGGGGGCCCGCGGCCCCGGGGGGGTCGAGGGCCCCGGCCAAAAACCAGAAGGGCCCCCCAAACCCAGGGCTCGTTACCGATGGGGGGGTTTAAGCGCCCGGCACCACGAAGAAAAGGGAAAAATCAAAAAAAGAAAAAATTTTTTAAACCCCCCCCAAAAAAAAAAACCCGGGCTGGTTTGTTCCCAAACACCACCCCCCAGCCCCCAGGAAAATAAAAAGGGGGGGGCCCCCCCAATCTAGAGGAAAAAGTGAAATAAGGAAAAAAAGTGGTAAAAAACGAACAGCGGCAGAGAACAGCGGCACCGCGCTCAGGCCATTGAAGGGTCCAGTAACCACCCTCTCCTGCAGGGAGACCCTATGGGTGACAATCCTCGGGGTCTGTCAGAGGCGTCCGCTCACCGTCCCCTTCCTGGAGGCCAATGCGGTGCAGCCCTGATGGCGCCCGGCCCGCGGCGGGTTTCTGGCCGTCCCGCGATGAACCCGCCTGTGTTACCAGCTCCTTCCAGTGACCCCAGCTGGTGGGGCTGCAGGTGGATAATCAGTCGTTGGGTTTGGGCCGCCTTCACACCTTTTTAGACGCAGTTCTTCTGTTCTCACACGTTTTTGTTGAGTGCATTAATTTCAGATACTTTACACTGAATTACAAAACCGCGAGAACACAACCCGAGGCTGAGCCCCTCACGTCCTGCTGGTGAGGGAGTGCGGAGCCGGCTCCGATCCCTGCTGTTTAACCTTCTAGATACCTCTTCAATGGCGACCGCAGCGTCTAAATGAATGCTGCGCACCGTTCCTCACTCCAGTCGGCCCCCGCGGCATGGCGGTGGGTGTGCTGAGTGGTTACCTTGGCAGCTAGAAGCCTAATGAAGACTTCCATAGCCTCCATGTTAGTGCTTCTGTTACTTCCTGCATCAGACAGGAAGTGATAGAAGCGCCATCTTGGTACACCCATCTGCATTAGCAATAATGGGAAAATCTGAGAAAGAGAATTTTATTTTTTATTTTTTTAAGTACTAAAACATAATGAAAGCCCGACATGTTTGTTATCACCGAAATCTCACCGACCCGCAGATTCCAGAGGATACATCACTGATACCGAAGAGTGAACAGCAAAAATACAGAACCTTGGTCAGAAGGGAGTTAATATGTTCCCCCCTCCCCCCATTATGTTCCATTCCTGCTTTAGTCTGTGTGAACGCACCTTAAGCACAATCACTGATTACTAACTTGGGTTCTCATGTTGTAGTTTTTTTCAAAGGGTGCTTTCACACAGTGCGTTTTTGGTGCCTTTTTTTTTTTAAGAAATGCACAGTGATTTATGCAGTGCATTTCAGTAAAAAAAAAAACGCATCAAAAAAAAGCACCAGAGTTGTCCCCAATTTCATGCATGTTCCAAATCAAAGTTAGAAAACCACCTGCATTCATTAACAAAAAAAAATAAAATAAATGGGAACGTGTGAACCCGGCCTTTGTGACTGACGTGTGGCAGCTGCAGTCCACAGGAATACACCGAGCTGCCTGCAATGCTGTGGACTGCAGAGCCAAAATCAGCAGCCCCATTACAACTGCAGTGTTCGGTAAGGCCTGGTTCACATTGGAGGTTCCGTTTCAGATTCCAGCAGGCTCCATAGACGTCTCCAATGCCAGGCCTTCTATCTACAGACGGCAGGTTGTTTGCAGAAATCCACGCACAGCAAAAAAACAATTTTCCATCCATCAACGCTCTGCAAACGCTGCAGCATAGGGGAAGTCTGCACTACTGCAAGGTCCAGTATACAGGAAAATCTGTGCCCTTCCCCCACATCCACCACCAACAAGACTAGAGGGTAGCTGCTCACCTGTCCTGGTGGGGATGTGGGTCCCGGCTATACTCTGATCTGATGGATGGGAACGATCGAGGCAGCCCCCCTCCCCCACGCATTACAATCCACAAACATCATGAGGTCAGTTATGCAGGCGCCGCTCCATGTCCTGTGGTTTGGAGACACTGAGCATTTCTGGTTTGCAAAAATTTTTGCAGCAAATCCACCGCACGTGAATATAACAATGCAGCCACTGGACGCTACCTGTGGCCGGGGTGTGCGCAGCTGATTAGGAGTGAGCTGCCCCCATCACTTGTACCTACCCTTGCAGCCTCCACACCCCAAGACCAACAAGTGATCGGGCTTGGCCCATCTCAGACCATAATGCACTTGGTGTCAGAAGTGGGATGATTAGCCTGGATGCCGGATTTCCAGGAGTTCTGGAGCGGATGTCAGATTACCAAATTTACATTTATTGTTTATGTTGTTTTTTTTTTTTTTTTTTCTTTTGGAACCGGTGGTTTTAAATGTTTGTAGAAAAAAAAAAACTATGGTCAAATAGCTAAAAAAAACAAACAAAAAAACCCCCACAGAAATCAAATGCAAAAATAAAGTCTGGGTATGGAAATGTGTTGGTAATGTGCTACAGAGAGAAAGTAATGGTTTTACTGTTAGTGACCTGTCCCCATCTCCAACCGAACGCGAGGACCACGAGTCTTTTTATATTCTTCTATAGTGAAATAAGTGAATATTCCACAGCAGAGACGTGCGTTTGGGAGGCGACGTTCACATCACATCTCTTGCTTCTGCTTTACACACACTAAGCCATCTCCGTTCAACGGATGCCAAGTAGTCACATCCGTCACTCATAGGGTCCTATTGTAGGAAATGTATACGTTTTATAAGTTATACCATTGTTTTGCGTATTGCGCACATTTGGCCTTTGTCGGCCATTTAATCCTATGGATACGTTTAGCTTGTACATCGGGAGTTTTCCTGCCGTGCATGCTAAACGGATATGATGCACGTGATGTGACGCGAGCCAAGCCTGCTTTTCTTCATTTGTTGCCTCTTCACATTAATTTTTTTTCGCCACAGGGAACCTCATTGTACCTGATGCGACTTTTGGCAATTATGGTCCTTGGCCTCCGTTTATTTTTCATGCATCACACAATGCGTCAGGTGCTGCGCCAAAGAGCGCCGCTGAGTGCCCGATGCAGGCTTAGCTCCATTTAACTCGATCGGACCTTATTGCTTTGTTGCACGCGTTTTGACGCAGAGTCACAAAGGGAACCCTCCCACAAAAAAAGTTAATTTTTACGCAAATTTCCAGAGCTGATTTAAAGCAGAATCAACCTGTAAAATCCGCACTGACCCGGCAGATATTAGACGCAGATTTTCAATTCTTGATGTGGATTTGATGCTGAGCTTATAGTATTATGTGAGGATCCAATGCCGAATCTGCCTTGAGAATCGATGTCATCGGGGAAAATCTGCATCGTGTGCACAGAGACGCAGATTGTCCATCGGAAACAACGTGAGTAGACGCGGATTCAGCGCTGAATAATCAGCCGTGTGAACATGGCCCTAATGCAGTTTCTGCACATTGCAGTTTTGCAAAAAAATAGAAAATGCTACAACAAACACCTGCATTATTTGGGGGCAAAAATTGCAGCCGTTGGACATAAGCTGAAAGTCAATTGCGGATGTAAAATGCCGTAGATTTTATTTTTTCCTTTTGTAGTTTTTCGTGCCAGAAAAGTGCATCAAATAATAGTGCAAAAAATGCATGAAAAAAACACAAAGATTTTTTATTTATTTTTTAAAAATGCAATTTTTTTCGGGACCAAAACACGGTGTGAAATATAAGTATGAAGCGGCCGATGGGATAGGGTCACACGGTTGATTTGGACGCTGTTTCTGACGCGTATTTAGCGCTGAACCTCATCTGACTGCAATTTGCCTTTTTCCAATGGAAAATCCCCATCTCTCACACGCTGCAGGTTTCATTGTGCGGAAAAAAAAAATCCATGTCACGGAAAAAAAAGAATGATTAAATTCTTGAGGCCCGAATTCAAAGTCTCGGGCAAAAATCCCCCTTAAATTTTCGGGCATAAACCCTCGTCAAGAATAGAAAATTTGTGTCTAAAATCTGTACTGCGCTGGCTTGGATTTTAAAGGGGTTTCTGTTGAATCGCGTGGAAAGGCTGTGTGAACAAAACCATCTAGAGGTCGTGGAGGATTGAACACAGCGCCACACCCGTCCACAGGCGGCTCACATTCCCGTTTCCTTAGTTAAATGGGTACTGAAATACCCACCCCTGGGGGACCGGAGGGGGCCTTGTTTTTTAAAGGGAAAACCCTTTTCCCACCTTTGTGGTTTTGGATAGAGGTACTTTTCCACAGCGGATCTGGTGTTCCATCGCCTCCTTATTTTCCTGTTGCAGATGAATCTCCGCTCGGGTTCAGCCGGAGCGCAAAAGGCCGCACGATATTACGACAAGGTATGACGATCAGGAAGAGTGCTTTTTCCCGTGATCCTGCGTGCGCCAAGGACTAAGCTGGCTTTCGTGTGGTTTAGGGTAATGGCGGGGGTCCAGGGGGCGGGGAGGGGTTAAATGCATTGGGAATCCCTGATATCCTGCAAGGGATTGTTCACACTTCTGTGTTTTATATTTTGAAATTGTAGCAAAAAAAAAGTAACAAATATAAATTGGTCACATGACTCCACAGCGGCCCTCCCAGGGGAGTCCGGGGTCAGTCAGGGGCCCCAAAATCCAGCGTTCAGGGGCGTCTGGAGGGGTTTTCTTAATTTCTGTGTTTGTTTTACATTTGTAGCAAGAAATATAATAAATATAAACCGGTCACATGACCCCAGAGCGGCCCCTCCCGGCCAGTCCTGGGGTACAGTCATGGGGACCCCCGAATACCCAGACCGTGCGGAGCCGCGCCCTGTAATCGATTGTTTTCATTTCTGTGTTTGTTTTACAATTGTAGCAAGAAATGTAACAAATCTAAACCAGTCACATGACCCTAGAACGGCCCCTCCCAGCCAGTCCTGGGGAACGGTCATGAGGACCCCGGATATCCCACCCCATAGACTCTGCAGGAGCTGCTCCCCTTGAGGGACTGTTTACACTCTTGTGTTTGTTTACTTTTTGTGCTACAATTGTAACAGATATAAACCGGTCACATGACCCCGCAGCTGTCCCTCCCGGTCGGTCCTGGGGTACAGTCATGAGGACCCCGGATACCCAGACCGTGCAGCGGCCACTTCCTGTGAGGGATTGTTTACACTTCTGTGTTTGTTGTAGCAAGAAATGTAACAAATCTAAACCGGTCACTTGACCCCAGAGCTGCGCTCCGGCTACGGTGGGGCCCTCCAGACCACACCCCCAGACTGCCTGGGAGGGGCCGCTAATGTATTTGCTTTATTTACTGGATAGAAAACGGAATAATCTCATGTAACAAACACGTCTGCACCTTTTCAATAAACTGCGGCCCCCGTTTACTATTGTGGTTGCAGCAGAAAAGTGTCTTTAAAATGCACCAAAAAGTGGTCCGTTTGGCGCAGGTGGTCACAGACGAATTTATTATGGGCTTAAGACACTATATGTAGACTGTTTGACACAGGGGCGTGCCTTAACGGAAAGTGGGTGTGGCCACAATAGACCCGCCGAGCCAAAAATGCGTTAAAATCCTGGCGTAGAAAGTAAGTAAAAAAAAAACTGGTCTGAAAAGTCACAAGCTGCAGCGATTTATCGATTGGGACGAGTCTCTATTATAAATCGGGCGCGTTTTTAGGCAGCATTACTAAATGAGAACCTGTGGGCTTCGTTCCTTCACTATGTTCAAGCTCTCTGCTTGCGGTCAGTGTATGGAAATATTCTTGTTTGTGATTTTTTTTTTTTTTATGATTGGACCGCTTATCGGTATAAAACCGGGCACGTACATTATAGGCACATTGTAGGGAAGCGAAGGTAAGAATATATGGGACGGCTAGTAGTGTCCTCCGACATCTTGTGCAGCCAATGGCAAGACGCATTGGAGGCAGGACTAATGGCGGCACTGTGTATTCCCGCTGTGACCGTGATGCAAGCACAAAATAGACAGTGGCGCCCTGTGGTGCTCGGGCGCGGAGCTGTAGGCACCAGATGTATGGATTGTGGCAGCGCGCTTTGTGACTCCTCTGTCCCAGTAAGGTGGCGCCACACACAGGGGAACTGCCCTAACCACTCTGTCTCTGTGGCCCTCCATATTGGGCAGAGCAAGAGAACTTCACTTTCACTTCTAGCTTTGCGTGGCACAGAGTTTCCGTGTCGCTGTTTGTCGTAACGCGCCGTCACTTTTGTGCCTTTTTTCCCTCTAGTTTTATAGGGGTTTTTTTTTTTTCCATTAATGCTATATTTTCGGAAAAACAGCTTTGGCACCATCAATACTCACCAATCGGAAACACGTGGCAGAGGCGAAACCACTAATAAAAGTTTCGTATATAGATCGGCACAAATAACACCGGTGTGTGCCGTGTCGTAGCGCCTGTACAGCGCTGCCCCCCGAGAGTGAATGAGAAACATATATGAACGTAAAGCCGTATTTTTCTTACATAATGGACGGGCATTTGAAGAGGGGGAGCAGGAACGTGAGGTGAACGCGGCCTTAGGTGTTTGTGCTTTTACATTGTATTGGTTTGGAGTCCGTAGAATCGTCGGGACTGGATACAACTGTAATAAACCCCCATGCAGATATTTGGCCTCCTGCAGTTGTGTCTGTCCCTGGTATAGCGCTCCTCGGCCGCACACATAGATGGCGGCAGGCCCGTGCTTGTCTGTATAGCATGGTGACAGTGTTTGGAGGTTACACACCTGCCGCCAGGTCCACCACCTTACCGCTCGCTGATGTGGTAGAGCTGCGGTCGCTCTAGTTTGGGTGTCACAGATGTGACGCTTGTTTAAGTATATTTTGTAGACTATTTAAAGGGTCATCTGGCAAATAAAAGTAAAAACCCTCCAAATATCTGCCCTGAGTCCTGCTCCGTCTCCCTGTGATGCTTCCTGTGTGTTTTGTGCTTTGTTGCCTCCCTTCTCTGCAGCTGAGCAGCAGCATTTCCTGTTCGAAAGCTTTTACCCTTTGTCCTGTAAAACTACAAGTCCCAGAATCCTTTGCTGTGCGCTGTCAATCATCCTGTCTCCGCACCTCGGTTTCTGTCCACGCCCCCTGATCAGGACCAAAGGGGTGTGGCTTCAGAAGCTGCCCTGAATAAGCCACGCCTTTTTGGTCACAAAGAACGTCCTGAGCTTGGACACAGATTCTTCTGTATGTGAGATCTTCGAGAGACTATCATAAAACTCGCAGAATGAAATAACAAAGTGCCGGATTACAGGAGGGGGAGGGGTTTAGAAAAATTCAAATGGACGACCACTGAAAGCATTTTACTTGAGTCAATGTAAAAATATATCACATAAGAGTTACCCCAATATTATACCCCAGAGCTGTGCTCTACACTACAGTAAGGATAAGTAATGTAATGTATGTACCAGCAAATAGTGAGCGAAGCTCTGAGATAATACAGAATTAAAACTCAGGATCATACAGGAATAAGTAATGTAATGTACAGTGACTGCACCACAGAATAGTGAAGCGCAGCACTGGAGGATAATAACAGGATGTGAATTCAGGATCTTAACCAAGGATATAATGTATGAACAGTGACTGCTCCAGCAGAATAGTGAGCGCAAGCTCAGGAGAATAAGACAGATGTGACTCAGGATCAGTACAGGATAAGAATGTAAGTACATTGACTGCACCAGCAAGAATAGTGGAGCGCAGCTCTGGAGGATAATACGGATTAAACTCAGATCTTACAGGATAAGTAATGTATGTACAGTGACTGCACCAGCATCATATGAGCGCAGCTCTGAGGATAATACAGGATGTAACTCAGGATCAGAACAGATAAGAAAAATATTGTACAGTGACTGCACAGCGAAAAAAGTGAGCACATCTGCAGAGATGTTTTAATACAGGATGTAACTCAGGATCATACAGAAAAGAAATGTATTACACATGACAGCACCAGCAGACTAGGAGTGCAGCACAGGAGGATAATACAGATTACACAGGATCATACAGGATAAGAAATGGTATGTACACGAGTGGACTGCACCAGCAGAATAGTGACGCAGCCCTGGAGGATAATACAGGGATGTAACACATGAACACCACAGGATAAGTAATGTAATGTACACAGTGGACTGCACCAGCATAATAGTGAGTGAAGCTCTGTGATATAATACAGGATGATAACTCAGGCTCAGAACAGATAAGTAATGTAGTACCGTGGACTGCACATCAAATAAGTGAGTGCAGCTCCTGGAGGAAAATACAGGATGTACCCAGGATCAGTACAGGGAAACAGTAATCAATGAACAGAGACTGGCACCAGCAGAATATGAGGTGCAGCTCTGGAGTGATAATACAGATGTAACACAGGATCATACAGAAAAGTAATCTAGTACAGTGACTGCACCATCAGAATATGAGTCGCAGCTCTGGAGATAAAACAGATGCAACCCAGTATCAGTACAGGATATAATCTATTTACAGAGACTGCACCAGCAGAATATACGCAGCCTCTGGAGATAAAACCATAAAAAACATCATGATCAGTACAGGATAGTATGTATGTAAAGTTTACTGCACCAGCAGAATAGGATTAGTGCAGCTCTGAGGATAATACAGGATAAGTAATGTATTACTTGACTGCACCAGCGAGAATAGTGATTTGCAGCTCTGAGGATAATACTGGATATAACTCAGGAACAGTACAGGATAAGCGTAATGTATTAACAGTGACTGCACCAGCCAGAATAGTGAGTGCAGCTCTGCTGGGATAAATAAGAGGGTGCAACTCAGGATCCAGTACATGATAAGTAATGTATGAACAGGTACTGCACCAGCAAGAATAGTGATCGCATCTCTGGAATAAAACAGGGTGTAACTCAGATCAGTACAGGATAAGTAATGTTGTACAGTGACTGGCACCACAGAATAGTGAGCGCAGCTTCTGAGGAGAATACAGGATGTAAACCCATGATCAGTACAGGAATAGTAATTGTATGTACAGGGACTGCACCAGCAGATAGTGGAGCGCAGCTCTGGAGGATAATACAGGATGTAACTCAGATCAGTACAGATAAGTAATGTAGTACAGTGACTGCACCCAGCATAATCGTGATGCAGCTCTGGAGGATAATCAAGGATGTAACTCAGTATCACGTACAGATAAGTATGTAATGTACATGACACGACCAGCAGTATTATTGATTGCAGCACAGAAGGATAATACAGGATCTAACTAGATCAGTACAGATAAGTAATGCATGTACAACAAGTGACGCACCAGCAGAATAGTGAGTGCAGCTCTGATGATAATACAGGGATGAACACAGGATCAGAACAGGAAATTAATGTATGAACAAAGTGACTGCACCCGCAGAAATAGTGAGTGCAGCTCTGGAGGATAATACAGGATGTAACTCAGGATCAGTACAGTACAAGTAATGTATGTACATTTTACTGCACCAGCCAGAATCGTGAGTGCAAGCTCTGGAGAAAATACAGGATAAGTAATGTATGTACAGTGACTGCACCAGCAGAATATGAGGTGCAGCTCTGGAGGCTCATACATGTATGTAACTCAGGATCAGTACAGGATAAGTAATGTATGTACAGTGACTGCACCACAGAATAGTAGTGCAGCTCTGGAGGATTAATACAGATGTAACTCAGATCATTACAGGATAATTAATGTAAGTACAGTGACTGCACAGCGAATAGTGAGTGCAGCTCTATGGAGTATAATACAATGTAACTCAGGATCATAACAGGATAATTAATGATATGTAACGTGACTGCACCCACAAGAATAGTGAGTGCAGCCTCTGGAGGATAATACAGGCATGTAACCTCAGATCCTACACGATAAGTAATGTATGTACAGTGACGCACAGCATAATAGTGAGTGCGCTCTGGAGTATAATACAGATGTAACTCAGGATTCAGTACAGGATAAGTAATGTAAGTACAGGGACTTTGCACCAGCAGAATAGTGGAGTGTCAGCTCAGGAGGATAATACAGGATGTAACTCATGATCGTTAAACAAGGATAATTAATTTAGTACAGTGACTGCAACCAGCAGAAATATGATGTGCAGCTCTGGAGTATAATACAGGATGTAACTCAGGATAAGTACAGGTATAAGTAATGGTATGTACCAGTGACTGCACCAGCAGAATAGTGACGCACTCTGGAGATAATACAGTGATGTAACTCTGGATCAGTACAGGATCAAGAAAATGTATGTATCAAGTGACTAGCTCCAAGCAAATAGGTGAGTGCAGCTCTGGAGATAATAATCAGGAATGGTAAACTAGAGATCAGTACAGGATAAGTAATGTATGTACAGGGACTTGCAACCACAGAATAGAGAGGCAGCTCTGGAGATAATACAGGATGTAACTCAGGATCAGTACAGATAAGTAATGTAATTACAGTGACTTGCATGCACAGCAGAATAGTGAGGTGCAGCTTGGAGAAAAAATACAGGATGTAACTCAGATCATGTACAGATAATAATGTATGTACAGTGACTGCACCAGCAGAATAGTGAGATCAGATCTGTAGTATAATAGAGGGTGTCAACTCAGGATCAGTACAGGATCAAGTAATGTATGTACATTGACTGCACCAGCAAATATGAGCGCAGCTCTGGAGGATAAATACAGGATTAACTCAGGAACATACAGCATAAGTAATGTAAGTACATGACTGCTCAGCAGAATAGTGAGGCGCAGCTCCAGGAGGATAAAACAGATGTAGCTCAGGATCAGTACAGGATAAGTAAATGTATGTAACAGTGACTGCACCCGCAAATAGTGATGCAGCTCTGAGGGAATACAGGATGTAGCTCAGGATCAGTACAGGATAAGTAATGTAGTACAGTGACTGCACCAGCATAATAGTGAGTGCAGCTCTGGAGGATAATACTCTGATTGTAACTCAGGATCAGTACAGGATAAGTAATGTATGTACAGTGACTGCACCAGCAGAATAGTGAGCGCAGCTTTGGAAGAAAAACAGATGTAACTCAGGATCCCAGTACAGGATAAGTAATGTATTTACAGTGATCTGCACCAGCAAATAGTGAGTGCACTCTGGAGGATAATACAGGATGTAACTCAGGACAGTACAGGATAATTAATGTATGTACAGTGATTGCACCATCAGAATAGTGAACGCAGCTCTGGAGGAATAATAACAGGATTGTAACTCAGGGTCAGACAAGGATAAGTAATGTATGTACACTGACCTGCACCTTCAGAATAGCGAGTGCAGCTCTGGAGGATAATACAGGATAAGTAAAGCATGTACAGTGACTGCACCAGCAGAATAGTGAGTGCAGCTCTGGAGTATAATACAGGATAAGCAATGTATCTTCTGCAGTATATTTGTTATCCCCTGTTGTTTTTGTTCTTCAACCAACCGACTCGTTCTGCTCCACGAGACCTGTTTTGAACAAGAGGAAGGAAGAGATCCATAAGGTTACGTGGAGACGGGCGGCCAGTTACAGGGCTCAGTGTCTAATTCACCATCGCGCCCCCAAGAGGCCGCTGTGAGAACCGTGCCAACCCTCTCCCGCAGCCAGCAGCCCCCCAGGACTTCCTCTGGCGGGGACCATGTCATGACTTGTGTGTACAGCCCAAACAGCTCGACTTCCAGAGCGGGGAGCGCGGTTCAGAGCAGCACTCCTAAGGCGGATCTCCTGAAGCCCGCCCTGCAGAGGGCGCCGGTGAGGACGGAGGTGGAGTACCACAAGCTGCCGGCTCCCGTGCAGCGTCCTGTGCTCAATACTGTCGAGGTTAAAGCCGTCGTGTTGTCTCGTCAGCAGAACGTGTCGACCAACTCCATGTTCGCGGCCAAGAAGAGCTTTGTGGGGACCGGGCCGATGATGGACAGGGTCGCCCCCCCAAAGACAATGACCTGGACTGTGAAGAACGTGGCAGAGGCTCCTGGGGGGCAGCGCCTGAGCAAACCCGAGCAGCCAAACCTCAGCCCCGTCCCTCACCAGCGGCCCCGGGACTGTGGCCTGAAGAACCTGGAGATCCGGGAGGTGTTCTCCTTGGCCCCCGGGGAGCACTCCTCCAGGACTTTCAGTTCAGGACTAGAGGAGAGACCCCCCGACCCCCCACCGAAAAAAAGTAAACTGCTTCTCCATAGCTATGGAGACGGGGGACGTCAACGAGGAGTACGCCCGGGAGGAGAGCTGGGCGGGCGCAGGGGGCACAGAACCTTTCTCTAGCTCGCCGCGAGAAAACCGGGCCGCGCTGTCGCCGCTCCCTGTGCGGACAGGTGCTGCCAAAATCCATCAGCCCAACCCTCGAGAGCCAGCAGACAACCCCGTGTACCACAACAGTGACTACTACCTGCCCCTCAATACCTCAGTGCACAACACAAACAGCAGCGCACAATACCCCGGGCACAACCCCGCGCGCAGCGCCCTCCACCGGCACTACAACGTGGCCGCACAGCCCGGAGGAATGTTACCCACCCCAAACAACTACCAGGTAACCCCTGACCACCAGGGTCACAACCGGCTGACCCCAGTCGCTGCACTCACAGCGGCACAGAGTATGTCAGGAGAGCAGCGTGCCAACCTCCTTGCTTATCCGTGTGCTGCTGAGGTGGATTCATTTCTTGGCTATTTGTAGAATGCTCACAGCGGCACAGAGTATGTCAGCAGATCAGCGTGACCAACCACCTTGCATGTCTGTTGTAGCTGCTGAGGTGGATAGCAGCAGGATCTTCCTTTCTTGGCTATTTGTAGAATGCTCACATCAGCACAGAGTATGTCAGCAGAGCAGTGTGCCAACCTCTTTGCTTATCTGTGTGCTGCTGAGGTGGATTCATTTCTTGGCTATTTGTAAATGCTCACAGTGCGGGCATCAGAGTATGTCATAGAAGTAGTGTCCACCACTCCTTGCTTATCTGTGTGCTGCTGAGGTGGATAGCAGCAGGGTCTTCATTTCTTGGCCATCTGTAGAATGCTCACAGCAGCACAGAGTATGTCAGGAGAGAAGCGTGCCAACCTCTTTGCTTATCTGTGTGCTGCTGAGGTGGATTCATTTCTTGGCTATTTGTAGAATGCTCACAGCGGCACAGAGTATGTCAGGAGAGTAGTGTGCCAACCTCCTTGCTTATCCGTGTGCTGCTGAGGTGGATTCATTTCTTGGCTAGTTGTAGAATGTTTACAGCGGCACAGAGTATGTCAGCAGAGCAGCGTGCCAACCCCCTTGCTTTTTCGTGTGTGTGAGGTGGATTCTTTTTCTTGGCTAGCTGTAGAATGTTTACAGCGGCACAGAGTATGTCAGGAGAGCAGCGTGCCAACCTCCTTGCTTATCCGTGTGCTGCTGAGGTGGATTCATTTCTTGGCTATTTGTAGAATGCTCACAGCGGCACAGAGTATGTCAGGAGAGCAGCGTGCCAACCTTCGTGCTTATCTGTGTGCTGCTGATGTGGATAGCAGCAGGGTCTTCATTTCTTGGCTATCTGTAGAATGCTCACAGCAGCACAGAGTATTTTGGAGAGCAGTGTGCCAACTCCTTGCTTTTTCCGTGGCTGCGAGGTGGATTAATTTCTGGCTAGTTGTGAATGTCACAGCAGCCGTAGTATGTCAGGAGAGCAGTGTCCAACCTCCTTGCTTACCCGTGTGCTGCTGAGGGGGATCATTTCTTGGTAGTTGTAAATGCTCACAGCCCCCACAGGTATGTCAGGAAAAGCGCGTGCCAACCTTCTTGCTTATCTGTGTGCTCTGAGGTGGGTTTGCAGCAGGTCTTCTTTTCTTGGCCTCTGTAGAATGCCACAGCAGCACAAGTATGTCGGAGAGAAAGCTGAAACCCTTTTGCTTACCCACTGGTGGTGATGTGGTTGTTAAGATTTAACTTCTTGATATTTTGAAATAAACGCACAGAACAGATATGTCGGAGGGGGTTGTCGGTCTTATGGGAACTCACAGAGATTTACATGTATATAGGGGATGGAGCAGGGGGGCCCAGAGCACAGGGAAAACCAGCGAAGGTTTTGGTCTTAGGGGAAATCACAGATTTTCCCTTTCCCTGAGTATTTTATTTCCAAAACATCAGCCACTCCTTTGAATACTTGTGCTTGGGGAACCTGTCCTTTCACTATGTAACCCTCAGTCGCCCCCACAGGATCAGCAAACTTCTCCTGACATACTCTGTGCTGGAAGGCCCCTGCCACTATTTAACTCTGTGACTTACAAAATCGAGCACCCTTCCTGATATACTCTGTGTGCTGGGATCCCTGCTCTTTTCACTATTTAACTCACAGCCTCTGACTTCCCACAGGATCAGCAAACTCCTCTCCTGACATACTTTGTGCTGCTGGGGGACCCTTCCTCTTCCACTATTTAACTCTGTCTGTGACATCTTACAAGATCAGCACGCATCTCTCCTGAAATATTTTCCACCTGGTTTCTCTCAGCTGCACAGAGTATTTCAGGAAATGTGGGCAGTAACCTATCCAGTCATGAGATGACGAACAGGACAAGTAGGATTGGGATGGAGCGTGGGAGGTCATGGACATAATGGAAGGAGCCTTTGTCCCGGGTGCAGGGGAGTCCCCGGGCCTTTGTTCTGGGTGCGGAGGCTGCAGGGAGTCCCCGGGGCCTTTGTCCTGGGTGCAGGGAGTCCCCGGGGCCTTTGTTCTGGGTGCGGAGGCTGCAGGGAGTCCCCGGGGCCTTTGTTCTGGGTGCGGAGGCTGCAGGGAGTCCCCGGGGCCTTTGTTCTGGGTGCAGGGAGTCCCCGGGGCCTTTGTTCTGGGTGCGGAGGCTGCAGGGAGTCCCCGGGGCCTTTGTTCTGGGTGCGGAGGCTGCAGGGAGTCCCCGTCCCCCTTTTTTTGGGGGCGGAGGCGAGGGGCCCGGGGCCTTTTTTTTGGGTGCGGGGCGCAGGGGGTCCCCGGGGCCTTTGTTCTGGGTGAGGGAGTCCCCCCGGGGCCTTTGTTCTGGGTGCGGAGGCTGCAGGGAGTCCCCGGGGGCCCTTTTTTTGGGGCAGGGGGTCCCCGGGGGCCCTTTTCTTGGGTGCGGGGTGCAGGGGATCCCCGGGGCCTTTGCTTTTGGGTGCGGGGGCGGGGGGTCCCCCGGGGCCCTTTCTCTGGGTGCGGAGGTTGCAGGGAAAATCCCCGGGGCCTTTGTTTGGGGGGGGGCTGCAGGGATCCCGGGCCCTTTTTTCTGGGTGCGGAGGGGGTGCGGGAGTCCCCGGGGCTTTGTTCGGGTGCGGGGGTGCAGGGGTCCCCGGGGGGCCCTTGTTCTGGGGGCGGGAGGCGCAGGGGGCCCGGGGCCCTTTTTTCTGGGTGAGGGAGTCCCCGGGGCCTTTGTTTGGGGCAGGGGGTCCCCGGGGGGTTTGTTCGGGGGGGCAGGAGTCCCGGGGCCTTTTTCGGGTGCGGGCCCGGGCCTTTTTCTGGGGGCGGGGTCCCCGGGCCTTTGTTTTGGGGGGCGGGGGCTGCAGGGAGTCCCCGGGGCTGACACTTGTGCCTTTCTCTTGGCAGTATCGGAACTCCCCGTGCCTTGGGCACTGAGTGCTGCGGAAAAAAACATAGTGAGTTTAAATTCAGTAACATCGGGCCCCAGATGGGAAAGTGTGGGCCCCCCCCCTGTGGATCAAGCCCCCCCTGTGTATACAAGCCCTCCCTGTTTTGATAAGCCCCTCCCCCGTGTGATCAAGCCCCCCCCCTGTTGAAAAGTCCTCCCTGTGTGATCAGCCCTCCCCTGTGTGATACAAGCCCCCCTGTGTGGTTACTGGGGTGTATGATCTGGGCGTTGATAGGGAGGTTATGATAGGTGAGGCTGTATGATAGGTGGGGCTGTATGATAGGTGGGGCTGTATGATAGGTGGGGATGTATGATAGGTGGGGCTGTATGATAGGTGGGGCTGTATGATAGGTGAGGCTGTATGATAGGTGGGGCGGTATGATAGGTGGGGCTGTATATTT